>JBBPOE010000054.1:0-72438 GCA_038091295.1 Tylopilus felleus | reverse complement strand
CATACTCTGCGACCGCATCATCGGCCGAAGTGCATCACAACGCAACTGCGATACAGACCACTCACTCATGTTTGACGACGGCGTTTTGTCAGTGGACAGATGAAGGTAACCTCGATGCTTGCAGTGCTGAGATTGCATGCAGCAGTGTTCCAGCTCATTTCGGGGATATCCATGGTATCAGGAAATTGAATGGAGATACGTTCATTTACTGTCGCTGGAAGGGATGTCATAAATGGGTTAAGCGCAAGAACTTTGCTCGGCACGTTCGCGAGCCTCATTTGGGCCACGCCCGAGTACAAGTAACCCTCTCATGAGATCAAGGTAGATCAGGGTTATAGTGTTATGTGGTTAAATTGAACCCTCTCTAGGCTATGGTTGTGTAGTCAAGACCACGAGCTGACTGCGCACTAGCCAAACGCATGAAAGACGAGACATTGTACTTTTATCTATGTTATGCAGCCACATGTATCTTCTGTCGTATAGAATCTTAGCCAATTGGGTGTTGTTCGGGTTCGCCACAATTACGGCGCGAAGGTACATCAGAGCAGGTGAAAACGTGCAGAATCTGGGCCAAAGGGATCATTGTAGTAAGAGCAGATAAGGACTCTTAGAGATCGCTACAGTTTTCCTGTGTTACTTCACCACGGGCGCCTTGAAATCCTCGTTATGTACGATAAGAACATAGTGTTGAAGAATAGGCGATGCAAAGGGTAGCAAGATCCTAGTAGTAGATTAGGCGCCCACCCGTATGGGACTTGAAGACTTTATGTTCGACCGTTTACCCTTGCAACATGCTCTGGGTCTCTGGTTGAAACGTAGCACGATCTGAGTGCAGGCCAAGGTATGAAGGGAACTTGGTAATTCAGGAAGAAAGACATGCATGTAACTGGCGAAACTATGGCTGCCTCACTGGCATGGTGCTTCCCACGCGCTTCGCTCAGCTGATCTGCCTCGAGTCAACTCCTGAGCTTAGAATCCATATGAGCTGTGGCTTGTTGAGAATTTGGAACAACACGATGACAAGTGGTAACTACCAAGTCACCTTCAAGTTCTACTGTCTTGTCACGGAGACTACCAGATTTTGGCCGAGTTGATTTGTCCGGTGATATCGTGAAGCACGGTGCTCGTTTAAGGGAGCTAAGCGTGCTTGCTGTTAAATGGGCCGTTGTATACACCCGTACAGTTCGTGTTGGACAGTTCAGGCAAACGGTCATCGCGCCAGAGTCTCAGCTCTGGGCGGGAGAAATACAAACTCCGCTTGACTTTGAGTTGTACGTCACGCTGGCTGAATCCCACCCAATGACAACAGAAGCAAACAGCGCAGAGCTCGAGCAAGTAGAATGCCCTCATACTTTGTATACACATTACCTTTCCAACAATCTCTTGTTGCAGCCTGGGGTACAGTCAAGATGAGGGACCAGTGAAGCAAACAGGTATTAGTCTAGGCCGCACCGCCTTTGCAACTTGAATGCTTCATCTCAGCAGCCCCTCCTTCTTTCCCTTCTCCCGTTGAGTTCCCACTAGTACATGGAAATCTCATATGCCGACCTCACCGACTTCTCTTCTCCACAATGACTCGGAAAGGTACCCACACTCGATCATATTCACCGCCACCTGTTTAAGGTTCGTCTTCATGTCGCCTCATCGTAAGTTAGACTTCGCGTCCACACCATCTCCACTGTTTCGTCACTTCCTGTGAAACCCTGAACTGTACCCATCTCTGGTTCCTCTATGCTGATACAGACCATGCATCTCCGCCGCTTCCAAAATCCAATGGAGCCTATTGCCCATTGGTGGTGTGAAAGATACGACCGCCACACACTCCTGGGTCCGGGGTCAACGTTTCAATAGCGAGCTGACGGCAAACCTGGCGCCATATGCACTCTCCTCATGAGTCGTCAACTTTGTTTTCGGCCGACACACAACAAGTGATAAGGTCCAGGTACGAGGAGATTTATTGATTGTATCCCTGAAGTCCTTCATGTGTTCTCGAACAAGTCTACCAGACAGGTGACTCGGAGGTCGGCACATAAGCAACGTGTATGCATGATGGCATGGAATCTTCTATGAACCATTCAATGGGCCTGTCTACATTCTAGGCATTGCTGACTGTAATAGTTGCTCGGCGGTTGATTCACCGTGACGAGACTCGGATGATCTCGTACATTACTACTGAGCATGATGGCATCCATGGTCGGATTTAGACTACAATTATCGATAAATATGGTTTGAGGGATCAAACTTAGAGTTTAGTATCTGTAACTCGGAACCAAATTTGAGGCTCTGTTGATCGTTGAGTGGGAAAGTAAGGCTCTTCCTTGTGTCATATTTAATGTTTATCTTAGGTTTATTCTCACATTTAGATCGAACCTAGATAATGATATACAACGCCGTTGTGTCCGGGGCCACTGTTCAAACGTTCATACATCAATCTCAGTTAACACGGAGGGCTTCGACTTTTGTTGGAATGTGATTCATTTCCGAGTATGATCGATTGATCAATTGCTTGACAGATGAAGCTTCCGAAGTTTCTGATCTCCGTTTGCAAATTTGATCAACTTACATCACATCCGTCGACATTGGCTCATGCTGCTGCTCATCATTCCTGGCCGCGAGTGTTTGTCGCTTGAAGATATGCCCAAAATCCCGACACGTGGCACTCACCAGTTTCGCAATCATGAAATAGATCTATTGGGCACCAGAGGGCCGCCCACGTATTTTGCTCGACCGTGGCGAGCATGTCCGACGGCACTCGAATCACGTTATCCGTGTATGACACTCGGCACTGATATTTAGGCTGGCGTATCCTACCTAGTAGCGGGCACTCCTCAAATTAGTGATCGAGGTTTCTATAAATGGCTTAGACGGTCCGCTGATGCCTTCCTTGCGGTTGGTCCAGTGTCTCCATCACCATCATGATATTCCTCATCGTCGCCGGCATTAGGGGATCCTGTATTTTTTCGGGTGTTTTTCTGTTGAACGCTGGCTCTAGCTAAATGAGGAAACATCGCTCCAACTATCTCCGTCTTTCAAGTTGCGGTCGGCAAATGACCATTAGGCTCCGAGTCGTTCAACCGGTATTGAAGAAAGTAGGATTTGTGGTACTGGTGTTTTCTTTTGGGTATAGTATTAGCATCAGGAAATTAGTGGGGAGCTGTTATACCCAGATGGATGTTACAAACAAATACAAAGCTGATACGATGAGTTAAGTTCCTGAACAGGAAATATCGACAATTCCCATGTGGGAAGCAGAATGCTGAGGATATGAACAAATAATGTTAGAAAGATGTACACTAGTTGGGTGAATGGCGCACACAAACTCTATGCATCTTGAGTCTGTTGTAGTTACTGAGAAATGTTGGGTATGATGTGCGTGACATACTATCCGAGCCATTCGACTAGAGTTACAAGACAGTAAATGGTCTAATAGATCACTCTTGCTCTTGCTAGACGCGATAAAACCATTCGAGCGATTCCCGTTTTCGTTGGGGACTGATCGCCGGACTAGTGGCGCAACTCGGTAGGTTCCAACTGGTATGTCCCATCTCCATATACCAACCCCAGTTCCTTTGCAATGAAGTCGCACTGCGCCACCCGATACCCACGTCTCACGCTCTCCGTCACGTTCACCACCATCTCGTTCCCGCCTCCATACCCCTCCCACACCACCTCCGCCCCCTCGTAATTCGGACTCCCCGTCCACGCCACCTCTGTGAACCGGTTTATCACCTCTCGCGTCACCTCGACCTGTTGCGTGCTCAGTGGCTGATACAGCCCATCGGTCTCCGCCGTGCCGAACACCCAATACAGCTCGTCGGCGTGACACACCCGTCCGCGACACATGCTCGGGTTCGGGGTCAGCGGCGACCCAAGGCCGGTGGCGAACAGGGCATGGTACGCGTTCCCCGGGTTGGTCGTGTTCGATTCGAGGGAGGCGAGATACGTCGACGGGCATACGACGATCCAATCGGTCAATAGGTGTGCGAGCGTCAACACTGCACCGGACATTCCTCCCTCGGCCGGCGCGGTCTCGTAGGGATAGAGTGTCGTTTCGTTCAAGATATTGGCAATCTGGGTTTGGTTAAAGTAGCGCGAAAGCGTTTGGACGTATGCAGATGGCGGTGCGGTGGGGGACAGCGTACTGGGGAGGAAATAGCAGTAGTCACATTCGGTGCTCGACCAGAGGGTTGGGACGCGGGCATACACGCCGTCTCGAATACTGCTTGAAATGTCATTAAGGACGTAGTCCCCATCAACGACAATGTCCCAGGAAATGCCGAGGTCGTAAGATGCCAGTACCAGGCTACTCGCAGGTGTGTCCTGAACGCACACAGCGCCTGCGTTGGAAAGTTCCGTAGATATGTTTGATGCACATCCGAGGTATTTTGCAAGGGTCATTGACGTGTTCAATGCAAGCTCTGGTGAGTAGAATTGGTTTCCGGTGCTAAAATCAGACACAACGATCGCAGAACCTGAATGTATATCAGGATGGACAAGGCAAGTAATAAGAGGCCAACCCACTAAAGAGGCTTTGCGTATATTTCGGGTTCATTCCAAGTAGGTACCTAGTCATCGTTCCGCCTGCCGACTCACCAAAGATTAAGACTCTTGTTGGCTATGCATTGAATCAATGAATCAGAACTTGTAGATAATCACGGATACCCACATCACCACCAAAAGCCTCAATATTATATTGCACCCAATGCAAAGCAAGAAGGGTATCTTTGAGCGCAGCATTTGATGCATTGAACCATCCAAATGCATTGAGACGGTAATTAATTGTGACGAGAACAACGCCTCCATATGACACCAGGTTGGTGCCATCGTATATATTCGAAATGGAGCTTCCGACATAACCATCTGTCGTCATGTTGTACGGGAAAGGACCACTATTCCCAGTGTTAAGCCCACCTCCGTGAACTAGCATGGGGACAGTAGTGAGAAAAAGATGAGAACCATAACAACGACAACAATAACTTACGGTAGAACATTACGGGGAGTTTCGGCGGAGCGTCCGTGGTGCACTCACCAGCAACGATGGGAGAGTAAATATTCAAGGTGAGACAATCTTCTTCAGTATGCAATACATGGCCATTATCGACGTCGGGGGGCTATGCAAGCATTTCGGGACAGCGGAAGAAACAAAAGATAGACAAGTCCTACCTGAGCACAAAAGGGACCATAGGCAAGAGCTGTGCGTACGGTGTTCGAGGGGACATCGAGCGGCCTCGGAGGTTGAAAGCGACCCTGCCCGGCCGTTGATTCTGTATACTTGACACCCAAGAAACGCCATGCGAACTTGTCACGGAAACCGCGAAGAATACCAGCTTTGGGTGTTGACACGTCGATCTGTCTAGTGGTGTCGTGGGACGTTACATTAGAACGCGTCAATGGGGCAGAGTTGGTACATAGAGCGGGTAGCCGAGAGGAAAGGTCGGGCGTCTCGTCGTAAGGAGGTGGACTGCCTACAGTGAATGTCGTGCAGCTCGCTGAGGGATGTCTGAGCACACTTGAAGTTGTACAATGGTGAGAATATGGAGTCGGGACTGACAGTTTCCTGCGATCCAAACCCTTGAGCCGGGCGCCAACGCTGCGCCGCGTCTGTCGGAAGCGAGGGCCGCAGTTAGATTCTCCGACGTAAAGCCGGTGCTTGTAGGAGAGGGAAACAAGGTTTCCTGGAGTTGAGTGCAGGTCGCGGTCGCTTCTGAACAAGTCAGTGGAGTCCGCAGGAAAAGTGCACTAGCACGATTCAAATTGGATGGGTTGAGATCGTTGTTCGAGATGATAACAACGTCAGTGTCAAGCGAGAGAGCATACGTGATCTGAGAAGATAGAAAGAGATTCAGAACGCCCAGGGTGCTCAGAGACCGCATGGAAGAGTACGCGTGGAGAATCGTGGATGGACGGCCTCAACATATGGCAGGCAATTATCCTCCTAAACCCCTTCGCGAGCGCCCGGTCAAGTCCGCTGGATGAAACAACTTGAAGACAAGGATTTCGGCATGTTGATGGCATGGCACGAATCATGAGATGGGCAGTCTGACTTTGAATCAGGATGGACGTCATACCCATCATGTCATTCCTCGGAATTTCCTCCGCATGGTCTGCGCCGCCCATCACATTCGATATTCCTTGGTTCAAACCGGATACAAGCTGTTCATCCACCTTGGGAGACGATACAGAAATGGGGATTGTCGACTCCGAGATCCCATTCAAAGTCTGACGCAAAACGATGCGCTTCCCTTCGCGGGTAAGTCTGCCAAGGTCTTTCATAGATATGTACCTACCCCAAGTCCACCCCGATCCCCAGAATGTCTGTCGATCTTGCTAAACTCGTTATGTAAACATGTATGTGTGCTAGCCTGAACTTAGTCTTGACAGTGTTATACAACAAATACTGGTATACATCCAACAAAAACCGATACGACTACTTCAGCCCCCTGGGATCGTTCCTTTCACTCCCACAACAGGTAAAGATCAGATTAAACAGATACTTCTCCACCGCTGGACGACCATTTCGTCGCTCTCCCTGCCTCCCATCAACCACCACACTCAACGGGATCGCCTGAAGTACAATCTTCCTCGCAACGCCCCCGGGGATAAACGCCCTCACCAATACCGTCGGCTTCTTTCCCTCCCTGACCACCTCCGCCATGCGTTTCCACCGCGCATTCGCAAACGTCTCACACCCGCACTTGGTCCCGAACGGATTCGCATTCGACCCTCGAGCGTCAAAGACGACATTGACCTGTCCACCGACGAGATTGAGCTCGACAAGAGTAAGTTTCGAAGGTTGGGTGTTGAGTCGTTCGCGGTGTTTCTTCAACTCGGCAAGGATGACTTGGTCCAAGAACTTGAGGTCCTTACTATGCACGGTCGACATTTGCCCATCTGCACATGTGGACGTTCATCCATGCGTGTCAACGGAGGGGACGAAAATGCACGTACGCGCCCGAACGAACCGTTGATGGACCCGCGTGCAATATTGCTTGTGATTTCCGTACTGCCAATCGTATCGCTGACATCTTCGACTGCAGTAGTAGGCATGGAGACACCCTCCGCACCGTTTGAACCTGCCCATATGGCCCGCTTTCGAGCACTGCGTGCGACCTCGGAGCATCAGACCGGCGTATTAATTAACAAGGAGGAATGTTTACCTCATCATTTTGGCAGGTCCGAATGTGCCCGTTGGCAATGTCGCGTCTCACTAACCTGCGGCGCTCATCCACCGTGTCTTTGAGCCTCTTCCAAGCCTGGTAGAGCTCACTGCCTTTCGAAGGTCTGGAATCCAACCTCTGTCTCACTGCCGAGTCAACAGCGAGCGCGAGCTCATGCAAGACGGAGCGGTAGACCGTATACCCAGGAAGAATTCCCCCAAGCAACATGACCGGCTCTCGGTGCGCCGGAGGCTGTTCTGTAAACGGCATCAGTGCCTCACACTTGAGAAGCGATGCGACGAGCCCCCGTTGGAGCGCCTGTGAGAGGAAGGGAAGCGCGTCCGTAGTCTCAATCCGTGACCTCAATAGGACGATGGCGTTGACCATACATCGCGCGGCGAACACCCGATTTTCGCCATGCCATTCCCGATCAAGGACTAACCCGAGGATCTCGGCAGCGGCCTTGATCGCGCCTTGGCGCATGAGCGCGAGGCAGATCTTCTCGTGGAAAGAGAGTACGGTGACGATATGCAAATCCCATGCGACACAGTGTAAATCCAGCTCGTCATGCGAGATTTCGCGGTCCAGATGACAGAGCGAGACGGTCGCGATGAGTTCCGGTTCCCCATGGAACAGGCTGAGCAGATTGTCCCAATCGATGGACAAGCCGACCTCGTGTGCGATGAGGAAGCACGAATTGAAGACGGCGGATTCGCGTTGGGTGTTCGCCCCGGGGTTCCAGCTGGAGAATCGGGGATCCCGGGTTTCGATGAACCAGAGGTCGCAGATCATCTTCATGACCTCACGATCGGTGGGGATGGATTTGGACCAGGACATGAGGAGTCTGTCGCGGACGAGCCCGAGGAATTCGAGGACGGCCATCTTGCATGTGTAGCGCACGTCGGCGTCGATATCTTCCTCGACGATAACATCTTGGTACAAGAAGAGCACCCACCGGCGGATGTCGGGCCAGTGGGTGCAGAGGCTCCTGGGAAGAAGTTGCTGGAGGTCTCTGTGGTTGAGCCATAAGGGAAGGGTGACGCCGAGACCGATCAAGGAGGTGACTGCAATGTCGAGGTCTTCGACTGGGACATCTTCCCCGACGGTACCGCGCGGGATCTTGCTTGCGTCGAGCTGCTCGTACATGAGGGATAGGATGCGAAGGTATTGGTCAGATATGCATGCGCCGTCGCTGGCGAATCTGGTGAGTTTGGTGAACGTTTGGATAGAGTGTTTGACACTGCCGCCGACGAGTGTCTGTGTAGGTCATATGGATGAGATAACTCGGATTATGGGCTTGAGACTGACATCAAACTCGGCCGGTGAGAGGCGCTGAGGGTGTGGCCGCGTTTTGATGAACTTGTTGAACTCGGCCGACATGCTGGCTGGTGCAGCTTGCTGTTGCTAGTGGCGAGATGAGCCGGGTGGGACGACAAGAGATGATATGAGTCAAAACTCGCACGCGACGTAAGCCGCGTCCACGAGATAAGATAACTGAACATTGATCTTGATCTTCAACACAGAACTAGAGTACCATCCGGACGGAAAAACTTTCCAGGATAATCAAACATCGACGTCGCATCTCTCACTATTCAAAGCATTTCGCCCACACCGTCCACCACATTCAGAGCCCCATCTTCACCACCCATGTCCGTCGAACAGTACCGATGATCCACATCGTAGACTATGATATCACGATCGACCTGCCCGCAGGCCTGTCTTGCTCCATCCTGGATGGATGGCGAACGTAATGCAGATCCGGTCACTCTTGAGGTTTTTCAATCAGACGTCTACATCGTCTTAGCATCCCCGCAAGATATCCGTCGATCCCTCGAGGTGCTTACCAATATGTTTAGCTTGATATTGATATTGTACATCGTGTGTTGATTATTGAGGTCCATATCTATGCTTCTGTGCGTAGTTAAAATATTGACTATCAGTTTCGCGCGCTTCGCTCCAGGAGCGGGATAAACGTCCGCGTAACGAGTGCTGAACTTCCGATATTAGTCTCTGCGGTACGTGTGAGATCCATAATGTCCATGGTGCTTGGTAAGTCGTCTCTGCGTGCCTAGGTAAAATAAAATCGGTACGTTAGTGGGGTCATCACTCGGACCGGAGCTACGGATTTGGACGACGCCAGCAGATATTGTTAATCAGGTAGTCGAGACCGCGTGAGCCGAGTATTCATTTTTCGACGAATACCGCGAGAGTGAGCGGAGATATTTTGTGTCTTCAGGACCGCGCCATGGTAAAGACGACGTTTCTGACACGATAAGTGCTTGGAAGAGACCGAGACCAAGACCGCGGGATGCACGGATGAAAGGGGTCGTGTTCATGGTGTGAAATTATACATGAAGACGACGCACCCAGTGATCAACCAGGTATGGACCGGATCAACTTGGAGGGCTTCCGTGATCCACCTCTAGTATGTAGTAGGACGAGAACGACCGTGACACTAACAGTCCATAAAATTGGGGCGACCGAACTAGCTCAGCCTCAACTTGACGGGTCAAAGATCAATCACGACAAACTTGATGGTACTTCCCCAATCAATTTAGCATCATGAATTGGATGAACTACGCGCCTGGTCAACGCCTGCCAGTGGTATTGGTAAATCTTGCCACTAGCCTGAGAGCTCTACTAGTCACACAGTACTAGGCGTGACACAACACAGGTGCCGTCACAGTCACGTGATTGGCGCGGAACCGTGACTCACACGCGTTCATTAATGAGTCTTCCTCACCGTCGACGACAACGACCAACGCCATCATGACCGTCTCGGTCGCAGGCGACAGCAGTGACGACGAATTTGACTGGGAAGAAGTTCATGTCCCAGAGAAGCAAGAGCAGCTCGACACGCTTCTCGAGCTCGAGCTTTCTCCCCCGACTCCACAGCAAAACATTGAAATCACGCTCCAAGCGCGGCCCAAGAAGGACGACGCCAAGTGAGTACTCTTTACTTCATGTCCCATCTGATCCGGCGCGAACGTGCACAGGAAAAAGGCGGCCGCTGCCTTACACGCGGAACGCGTTCTCAGAACAACCAGTCACAAGATCCATACCGTCGCCCTCCTTGCCAATGCTCGGATACGAAACAAGTGGATCAACGATCCCTTGCTCCATGTGAGGGTCCTATTTCATCCTTTTTTGTTTCATACCTCACCCTTTCCGTGGCTGACTCATCACACATAGGCTCGGCTGCTCTCCATCGTCCCGCTCGTACTCCAGAATGGATTCGCAATGATACACAAGTCCCGTGTACCGGATCAGAACAAGCGTGGTCGCCTATTCGAAGCGGCAGTTGATCGTCTCGTCACCTGGTGGTGTGAAACCTTCTTCTCCGTCACGTCCACGGGACACGTCAGGAGCAGGACTTTTGAGGAAGTCGAGGGCGAGATCGCTCTGGCCGACCAATCCGACGGCTCGGGGTCCGATGAGAACGGCTATGAACGCATCCGGAGCGTTGAATCCCTTATGAAACATGTGCTGATGCAGCGTGGGTCCAGAGACACCAGTGCGCACCTCTTCACTGCCCTGTGTCGGGCACTCGATATTCCTGCGAGGCTTGTTGTCAGCTTACAGAGCGTTCCTTGGAAATCGAAAGTTGGGAAACAAGCTCCACACAGAGATAGCTCCAAAAGCAAGGGTAAACTGCCAGAGAGATCCGCCGGTGATCACGAAGACCTTGCGACAGGTGATCAGAGTGAGGTGGAAATCGCCGTGTCACCCTCCAAGCATAAAGGTACTTCTTGACCGAATCAATCACTCTTTCTCGGAAGAATATGCCGTCAGTATGTACTCACGCTTTCGTTTACAGGAAAAGGGAAGGAGATAGCAAACCCAATCATTAAACTTCGCAAACAAAAAAGTCAATCTACTAGCCGAAGTGAATCACCGGCCATAGGGGCTAGATCATTGAGTACGTTGCATACGTTGCTGCTTCGCGTTCTGTCTAAGCGATTATGTCAATTGTGTGTAGAATCGCCGGATCCGACAACCACACCACCTGTCTTTTGGACAGAGGTGTTTTCCCGCGCGGACTCGCGCTGGTTGCCCGTGGATCCCATCCGCGGTATTGTCAACAAACGCCACCTTTTTGATCCGAGTCACGTCCAAAACACAGGAACAAGTAAAATCCCCGTCAGGCAAGATAACCGAATGTTATATGTCATCGGTCTGGAAGAGGATGGCTTTGGTCGTGACATCACGGCGCGGTATGCCCGTGAATATGTAGCCAAGGTATCCAAAGTACAGGCTGTCGGCGCAGGTCCTGCCGGTGGGCGCAAAGAATGGTGGGCAAGAGTCGTGCAATCCATCGCGAGACCCTATCGCCTGGTGCGTACGACCCGAGCTCCGTGGGTGAGACGGAGATGAATCACGTCTTCTCGTTCACAGCAAAGGGACGACCTCGAGGATGATGAATTACACACGCATCAATTGACGGAAGGCATGCCAACAACGATCGCGGGCTTCAAGAATCATCCCCTGTGCGTGTATACATTTCCTTTTTTTTCTCATAATTGACGTATTATTATCGCGCCGCGTTTTTAGGTATGCGTTGGCTCGTCATCTGAGGCGTGACCAAGTGATTGATCCTCCCACGGAGCTTGGCAAGTTCAGAGGGGAGCCTGTATATCCACGTTCGTCCGTGATATCACTAAAGACTGCGGAGAATTGGATGCGACAGGGACGCGTAATACGTCAAGGCTGCCAGCCCATGAAAATGGTCAAGCAACGTACGATGACCATCAGTCGACAACGGGAGGTGGAACTCGCTCTTGAACGGGCCAAAGCAGAAGGTCACGCTGGCGGTGATGAAGAGGTGATGCAAGGGTTGTATGCACTCTCCCAAACGGAGTTATACACTCCTGAACCTATCAAAGACGTGCGTCTTGACTGCTCATTTGATTATGTTCTATTTCCTTTTTGCTTTTGCCTTTCCCCCGCTGTCTTCTTCGATATTGGGGGTGACGAAACATTTCCTTTTCTACTAGGGGAAAATCCCAAAGAACGATTTCGGCAACATAGACCTGTACGTGCCTTCCATGTTGCCGGTAGGCTCGGCACATATCCCATGTACGTGTACCCAACCTGCTTCCTTACCTATCTGCCGAAGTTGAGGGTCAACTGATCGTGGGCTGATAGATAAGGGGGCTATGAAAATAGCCAAGAAACTTGGGTTCGATTATGCAGAGGCGGTGGTATGTACTACCCATCTGATCGGACGCGCGCACACGCATGAATTTATTTCTCCATTTAGACGGGATTTGAATTTAGAAAGCGAAGAGCGATGCCTGTCATCCAAGGTATCGTCGTCGCCGCCGAGAACGAAGACGTGATCGTGGAGGTATGTGTCACTGTCGGGTTCGCATGACACCACTTGACATTTCATACGTGCCTACCCGTTATTACCGTTTTATGGCTGGCGTGACCTTTTTTGGCGGATCTAGGCATGCCTAGAAGCGGAACAAGATGCGGAAGAGAGAGCCCGCGCAAAGCGGTTAGAGCGGACGTGTAAGCGGTGGATACGACTCGTGCACGGCCTTCGTATTCGTGAACGACTTCAGAAACAGTACGCACAGGGCGATGTGGACCAACATGGTGCACCTCTCGACCAACAACCACAACAGCCGATGCAACGACGAGAGCCAGAGCCGTGGCCCGATATCGACGAAAGCAAGGTGGGTCATCGGAGGGGTCCAGTCACTGGGAGACTTATAGAACTTTTTCTTCCCTTTCGCTATAGCAGCAACCGGGGGGATATATCACTACTGCCGATGATGTGGTCGAACCGTTTCATCTCCCAGACGTCCATAGGTTCGATGCCACAACGGTTGCAACGACGTCCACAGCCCACCTGGGTGGGGACGATGATCGTCCTCGCACGAACGAGGACACGAACCTCGTGGCAGCATCAGTATCTCGAGAACCATCCCTCATTCCAACCGGAGACGACGATGCCGAAATGGAAGTGGCAGAGGTGGATCTCGAGCCTCGGCCACGTACGGGCGTGCCCAAGACGATGCGTGAACTTGCAGAGTCGTACGCACAGCGACAGAAAGAGGCAACGCCACCATCAACACGAGAAGAAGAAACGGATCTTGCGATGACGGAATCGCAAGCCTGGGGAGAGAGAGTTCTAGAGGAGGGGGCGTCAAGAAGGCAGGGTGAAGGACCGGGGCGTCGTGCCTTAAAGAGACGACCGGGGGCGAGGACGACGCGGACATCAAAGAAGCGAATGCGAAGACGGGATGACAGTGAGGGTACACCAGATGTCGATGGGGGGGAGGAAGAAGCGTTTGGAACGCCTCCCAAGCGTCGTCAGTGCGTGACGTCGTCCGTGTCTCCTGTGTTTGCCCACACCACGCATGATGATGCGTCGACGCCCAATTCCAATCCTGGATCGGGCCGTGTGCTTCGGCCACGACCCCAAAAGAGCGCAACGAAAGTTCGCGAAGAATGTGCGATGGAAGAGGCGTATAGAAGGGCTGTCGCGGACTAGACGCTTCCATTTCGCTGTTCTTTTATACATCATTTCATATCTATATGTACAGTTTTGTATACGATATCGTAATACCACTGTGCTGATGTATCGCTTTAGGAGGGGTGCGCAAGTGCTAGGAAGCGTGTACGGGTACAGAGTCTCCTCCCTGGCCTGGTGGATCGGGTGGGAGAGGAAAGGGCACTAGACGTGCGAAGGTCAGGTAGGACGTATGGCCCCGCACGTCCGGGGACACTTTGGAGAGGTTCTGCTTGGTAGGGCCCTGCACCCGACTTGGCCCTGCGACGGCGCTCGTCACAGCGTCCTCGGACAATGCGGGGGTCATCACGATCTCACGCTTAGACCCCTCTCTCATGCTCTCGTCATTAATCTCGGCAGGGCTGAGCCCCGGCGCGATCGATGCCTGAGCGGTGCCCACTCTCGCCCTCTTTTCCGCACCACCCTCCGTCCCTGACCCCGCCGCCGCTGTCAGAGCCGTTGACCCCGTCTGTTGCTGCTCCCCCGTCCCCGTTGCAATCGGCTCGACCATGTCGACCTCGTCCCGCTTGCGCTTCCCGGCGTTGGCAATCTGGCGCTGGCGTTTTTCCTCACGGTAGCGTTCCATGCGTTTGAGCTTGTCAATGACCTGGCTGAGCGGACGAGGTGGTGGGAGTTGTTGGACTTCGTGGGGGCGAAGGAGCGTTTCGTACATGGTGATGTCTAACAAGACGGTTTGCCAGGCGACGAAGCCGGGGGGGAAGAGGTTCGCGTGGGTCAGTATAGGGAAGTGGGTACGACGGTTGGGGAAAACATACCCGTGAAACCAGCTTCGTTGAGCGCGTTGACGGTACGCAAGACTTGTTCCATGCACGGACTGAAACAACATATCCGTGTCGGACAATCGTTCTAGCGAAAACGAAAACAAAAAAGCGCATCAGCATTGATTCACCGCGTGTGATATTGATCTTTTTGTTTTTGTTTTGTTTTTCTCGTCACGAAAAATGCGCCTCGAGAATCGGCTGATGTGTGGGGATATCTTCAAATGACGGGGACGTACCCGCAATGCTTTTTTCGCGTGCTCGATGGCCTCCCATGGCGCGGGGAGGTCAAGAAAGACTAGATGAAAAACGAAGACGGAAGAGGGGAAACGTGTGAACGGAGCGGGAGAGTGAGAGTATGACGACATGGGGGAAACGAAAGAGGGGAAAGAAACGTACCCGAATCGACGAGGTTCTCTACCGTAAAGCCGTCCTTGCATACGTTTCGATGCGTCAGCGTGACGATATCCTCCATCCCATGACGGATGAACTCTTCTCTGGAGCGTGGGTTAAGATGGTGGAGTGGGGTTCAGTGGAGGGAAGAAAGGAAGACGCACCTCGCCTTGTCTGCACGCGCTTCATGAAACTCATAGGAATAGAGATGGCCGGAGGTGCCGATGGTTCTGGCGACGGAGTGCGAAAAGGAACCAGAGCCGGTGCCTGCGGCAAATGAAAAGGACAATGAGCAATGTGGTTCGACAGCGGTGGACCGTGTATATTTATGAAAGGGGTGGACAAATCCGAGACGAGAAGACGGGAGCCGAGGAAAAGATTGGAATATAGACTTGGCGTATGCGAATCTCGTCATCGAGAGGGGCGCAAGGACGTGGGTGAGGGGAGCGATAATGGCGAATGCCGCACACAAGGAAGGACCCACCTGCTTCAATGACGCGGCTCCCGCGTCGAATGTCAAGCCATGAGGTTATGAAGGCAATGTCGGCGAGATAGAGGATTTGGGTGCGGTGGGGCAGTGCCATCGTCCAGAGCTCTGGGGTTGGTCGAAGGACGTGAATGAAACCCTTGCCATTGCGCGACCCGACTTTGGAGCCATAGGGCATGCCGATGAGGTCGTCGTGCTTGTAATAGCCAAAGCGGCTGTTAAAGTCCTTTCCTGGGGTGATCAGGAGCGGTTGTACGAGTTCTCTGGTCTGCTGGGGGGTGAGCGACATTCTGGGCAACGCTGAGGGGTGTTCTGACCTGCCATACGATGACGAGGTCGCCGGGAGCGATCTCGGGTGCGTTTGACCACATTTGTGGAGATCGTAGCTGAGATTGAGACGTGTCTCTGGTCGATGCCACGAAGATCTCGCGAATCGTACTCTTTAAATTAACCCGTTCTCATCGCTCACCGCGCTGCACAGGCCTTGCACGTCGACAGCCCTGACTCGGATCGTGGCGTGCGCCCATCTCTTTTCTAGGTACGTCCCTGCCAGCATCACGTCTGCTTCTCCAACCTTCTTCTCGTACCTACAGTGATCGCGTTCTCCCAAAAACCCACCGCCGTGATGTCGTGTCGCACTTCGGGCTCCGAGAGCCTTAATTCGTGCTCAGAACCTTGACAAACCGATAAAAGTCCTCCCTCGCCTCGCTTCGCTATCATCTTCCTCTGGCCTCCCAGTAACCATCACCTCTTGCACCGATCGTGCCTCGGTCATACTGTGAATGGACCCCATTAACACGACTCCCCGCGTCTCTTGCAGTATGTTCTTCTCCCTAGATGCATTTCGCCGCTGATGTATTCGAGAAGTCGCCATTGTTGACTTTTCAGAAGACGTGCGTCGTTCACTTGGCCGTCCCTTCAACCACTCATCCACACATAGGTTCGATGGCTCTATGTAACCGAGTCCCTTACCGAGCTCTTGGGTCCGTCTGTTGTTCGTGTCGTACCTTTCTGTGACCTTCACGTCTTGCAGGTTACGAACCTCGCGATGTCATTGGACGCCCTGCTGTCGAGCTCGTGCACCCCGAGGAATTCCCTGCCGTTAGAAGACTCCACTAGTGCGTGCGGGGTATACACGGCCGTCCTTCACCTTATCATCTTACAGCGACACTATCCGCCAAGACAAGGCGGCAGTTATTGCGTATCTTCGTCTGAAACACAAGGACCCTTTCAAGGGTTATCTCCTTTGCGCCGTCGTCAGTCGTTCACATCCCTCGTGTGTCACAGCTTGTTGATCGCGCCTTAGTCACGCACTGTGGTCCATAATGTGATCGTTGGGAGCATCTCCCTCGCCGTACCAGGCCCCAAAGCGTTCCAAAACGCCTCCACAGCGCAAGAAGTCGTCGTCGTAACACCAACCGCAACGGACTTCGAATTTCGCGTAGGTTCTCGGTCGGATCTTCCCCCGTTCATCGCAGCGCTGACCATCGAAACAGCGCTGGGGTGATCCGTCGCCCATGCCTCCCAGTCCGCTGGCGCTCGTCCCAGGTCTCACGGATATGCTCGAAGATCACACTGTGGACGGCAACCAACCTAAACCCACACCACCTCCTGTTCTTAGTTTCAAACCCCTCCCATCACAGTCGTCACGTTCGGCCCTTATACTCGATCGATTCTCGATACACTGCACCGTTCAATATTGCTCCAACGATCATCTTTTATCCACCACGACCGTGATGGGGCGGAGCTTTTTCGACTTTGTGGCGCCTCGGAGTGAACAGATAGTCCGCAGCTGGATTGACGTGATCAAGGCATGGGGAGTCAACGAACGTGGTCAGCCGAGCGACGGTGGATTCGGATATGGGAAATTCTTGCTACTTCCGAAAGGTAGAGATTCCAGGTAGGGTCGCCCTCCTTCTTTTCCGTTCCTTTTTCCCTCTCAACGAACGGACCTTCTTCCTTACACTCGATTTTTTTCCCCGCTTTTTTGCCCAGGACCGATAGGATACCTGAAGCACCTCCTCCAAGTCGCCGCCGTGATCTGACGTCGAGGAGTCATGGCCGACCCCCAACCGCGCATGCGTCGTCTGCACGCTCAAGAGCACCTGCGCCCTCGAGCGGCCCATCAAGCTCCTCCGACCTAGAGATCTTGGTCGATGCCATTTTCTCTGGTCACTCTGACGGCATCTTGGTCATCCTCCGTCGTCAGTTGTAACGCGTTGCAGTGATACTGGTGACATGCCGTGTGGATTTATTTTTTGGTTAATCGTCGTATGATTATATCCTGTCCGGAATCAGTGTCGGGTATCAGCCCATTGTTTTACCGACGGACTTTCTCTCCCGTTTCTTTCCTTTGAAAGTCGCAGCTGTAGTTCTACGGACAATGAAAAAAATAAACGTGTTGTACTATAATGAAAACAAGGTCGCATCCTCGTGTCGCATCTCGTATGTGCAGTAGCCTTCGGAGGTTCCCCCACATCGGGCGCATCGCGAAGGTGGCGGAGACGCGCACAGCGGGAGAGGGTGACGTAGTCCAATAGACCACGTCGAACCTTAATTTGATCCCAGGATCCCAGGCACCATTTTTTTTTCTTCCGCGGTAACTTGAATAAGGGACCGTTGGCTTGCAAAACTACGCCAATTTGACTTTTTGGCATGTCATCATGTCGTCCTCTCATCCTGTGAATGAAAATTACGCTGAAAAGTGAAGTGAAATAAATAAATAAATGGCTTTCCCATGTCCCTCAGCGTCAAACTCGTATCCGATATCAAACTGTCGCCACGACGTCCCCAAAGTTGCATGCACCGTGGACCCTGCACCGCCCAATGGCCGCAAGCGTGCGTATACACACATGCACTGGCGTGCATCACCATCACGTCGGCCAGCGCCTGTACGTTTGTCACGTACACACAAGATTACATTTACACACCTCAAGGGAAATCTCGGCAAGAGGTGCGACGGGGATTCGGATTTTCTGATTTTCTGATCTTTTGTTTGGTTCTTGATGGAGATGGGCCAGGCATGTTCAAGTTCGTGTTTGTTAAACCCTTTGGGCGCGATGCCAGAACACGTCGATTCGGTCGCAGGCAGTTACCGACCTTTTTTTCCATTAGCCCGGTAGGGTGTCGTGACCCCTCAACGCCACCCCACATGTGTAGGTCGCGACTGATGTCGGACAGTGGTACCCGCGGGACGACATACAGGGTGTGGCGCCTCCTCCCTGACCTGCCAAAGCGTGATTGACAACACCAAACCCTAGTCTCTATCATCTCGTCCATGACAGCTGCCCGGTCACGCCAGACCGCACCATGGCACGAGCACCCAACCTGTCAAGCATAAAAAAACGTGCTTGGCTAGCGAGCAAAAACTTTGGCCATGTCCGTGTTGCGTTTCGAACGAAGAATCCGAACACGGAATCAGATTCCAAAGACGCCTCAATTGCGCTCGTCCATCGATTCCGAGGCCCATACGGAGATTTGGTGAGGGTATGGCAATGCAAGGGTACATATCGCCAAGTTGCATTTGGCGCAGAAAGACGACTCTAGATGAGTCCGCCATCTTTTCTCTTCCACTTTATTTTTAATTTTTAATTTTGGCACATGTTCTTCAATCACAGTCGCAAAAGGGTCCGAGCGGACAAGTCTCAGAAGAAGCCGTGGACTAGACAGATAAACTTTGGACCAAAGTCTGGGGGAGGGCGGGCGCGAGATCGATGTAAATATTACAAATATTTTTTTCCGTCTGGTTCTCCCCCTTAGATCGTCTTTTGCCTTGGTGGCGTGGGCGCGAGTCTGCCACCGTATACTCGTACGGGTCGTGCCTGTTGACAAACCTGTGCATTCATGAAGAGGCGTCACGATGGGTGTCAAGCACCGACGTCAAACGATGACAATGTCGAGTAAGGCGTCCAAGAACTTGGTCATCGTTCGGATGCAAACACCCCTCTGCTCCACCTCGTCCTGCAATGCGCGCGTTGGCATGGGCGTGAGAAAGGCTGGGCGTAGATGAATCATGCGTGCCGCGGTGTACATCCAAGATTCTCCGGGTAATCCCCCGGGCTATCGCCCTCCCGCGACCCTCCGACTCGGAAAGTAGCGGTCTGATGAAGAGGCGTACGCGTGTGACCCTGCAGGGTGGTGCCAAATTGCCGTGGGTTTGAAAATCGTCGGTTTTTTTTTTCATTTTGCGGTGGTCGATGATGGTGAACCTGAACCTGCGAACGCTCCGGAATCAGGGGTTCCGTAAGCCGAACCACACATGGATGGGGGAATTGTCAACAACGTTGGTGGCGTGCGTTCGAATTTCGAACGCAGGATGTAAACGCCTGCGGGATGGACATGGATGAGTATTGGTGGTTGGACGGTATGTTGGCAGTCCTCGAGATATCTGGCGCGAAATCTACTAAAGAAGGTCATTAAAGAGTTGGTAGTGTGACGATTCAGAGAGTTAACATTATGTCATTATGAGACTCGCTCACTATGTCAAGTAGCGTCAGGATTCAAATGACAGAAACTTGTCAAGACGCGAAATCCTGTACCTCTCGTGATCCCTGTCGTTTGCCACAACACTAGTACTTGCTATGCCGACAGCAAGTGCAATCAACTCCGTACCCCTTCTAACAGCGCTGGTAGCCAAACCATCAATTTTATGGGTATGCCTTGTGAGAAACAGAGTTCTCCCTTCCACTCGGAACCAACGTATTGCACAAGTGTCCACGTTCGTCCCATGTAAGTGGGGATGAAACATGGTCGTTCTTGGACCGAGGTTGTTTTCAATTATTAGGGGCGGGGCGCGTGGATCGTGGCCACCACTGGCAGCCGTTTCACGTGTCCAAGGTCACCGCTTCCTGACGTGAAGCGACTATATTTATATTTGTCAAGTTCCTGTTGTCAAAGAACAAGGGCAGGTTTCAGCCAACCATCAAGGGTCTTGGTGTACATTTGAAACACGCATAGCCGGAGGGTCAGAAAGTGACCCGCAGACGAGGACGTCGATCGCGAGGACGAGTTTTCGACACACCCCTGGAAGGTTACCATAAACGGAAATAGCGAGCCAGGATCCGGCATTTTTAGAATGTGAAAAATTGATGCTGACGGGAGACTCAACGCCGTGGCAGATGTGTCGCATTTTGGGTGGTAGACTCTAGACTTGGGAACAGAAAGAAGATACTACCAAGGTCGCATAAAACCAGTCCTGACGAGCACAGGTCCTAGAGTGTGACCCGATAACGTCGCACGTCGTCCGAGATGATGTAGACGTAGCCGAGTTGTGGTAGCTGGCATGGCCTTTTGGCTGTGTAGTCGTGTTTGAACTTGGTTGCGAATTGCGCGCGCCTCTCTGAGCATCTTCTCACACCTCCACCTCCACTACAATGGGCCAGGATAGAGACGTACCCATGGCCCCTCCTCCTCCCCCCTCCCTCGTCCCATCCATACAACAACAACAACAACAGCCCAGCAAGGACAACCAGGACATCCTCGAAAAGTATAGAAAACTCAAACGACGCTACTTTGAGCTCGATGAGGTATGTCCACCGCGCTAATTCGTCACTCTCTCCTCACGACACGTCATCAGAAACACCAAGAAACACAGGTCGAACTCAGACTTTCTGGCGAGCGGAATGTCAGACTCCGAGAAGAGCGAGAGTACGTTCCAGCCCTTGTCGACCGCTGGCGTTTCACTCACTTTCCATCCAGCCTCATCTTGCAGCGAATACACGAACTCGAGACCCGCTCAGAGTCCAACACACCCGGCCTGCCCTTCCCCCCATCCAGCGCATTCCCCCGCTCCCTCCTCTCTAATCGTACCCGGGCAGCCTTCGTCAGCAATCTGCGCCTGGCCATGGTCGAAGACGAGGCCGAGGACCACACCGTCGATCCCCTCCTCAGCTCTCGGTATATCGGGTCGCACGCTCGCAAGCGCGCAGACGAGGAACACCGCGAACAAATTGAAGACGATGCTCGCCAGGGTCGTCGACAGACAAAGCGTTCGCGCCCAACACCCAAGGGCAAGGAGCCCATCGTACCACCCCTTCCTTCCCAGCCTATTCTCACCCTCGCTCCCGTTCCACAGCATCCCGCAGAGACCGGGACTCCCCCGCTCCTCGTTTCCAATAAAGGGGCCCGGTTGCGTCTCAAACCACCCGTAAAACCCCCTACCGAATCCGATGCGCCTTCCTCGGCCAATCATCATCCCCCATCGCCCTTGTCCCCCGTCATGACACCCCCAGAGGAACATCCCTATCAGTCGGCCTCGTACCCTGCGAACGGCGCACAGTCCTCTGTTTCCGCGCCGCCTCCAGCCAACTCGCCTCCGCTCACCGGACAATCGCCGTTGCTGACTGCCTCATCGGCCACATCCGCTTCTCGCCCCTCCGACATCCAACGCCATGCCAAGCCGAAGCGGTTGAAAGCGCATACAGTCACCTCCAAGAGCTTTAGCATCCCAACCGTGCCGCGCGATAAAAAGGGTCGTCCTCTCTTACCCCTCAACGTAGGCATCATGACCGTCATCAGTCTCGGCGAGGTCTGTATGCGCGAGCACTTTCACACGGAGCGATACATTTTTCCTGTCGGATATGAGGTGACTAGGTGAGTCGATCATGCCGTCTTTTCGCGCGTGCTCTTCGCTGACCTGACGGTCCAGACGCTACCATTCGACGGTGGACCCTACTAGCGACGCCGTATATCACTGTTCCATTCTCGATGGCGGAGATGGACCCAAGTTCCAGATAGTGGCGTCGGATGTTCCTGATCGGCCGATGATAGCTGGGACGGCGACAGGAGCATGGTCGTCGATCGTCAAACAAGCGAACGCGATCCGTAATCGCCAACACTCCAACTCTGTCTCCGGACCCGACTTTTTCGGGCTCGGACAAAACACCATCAAACATCTCATCCAAGAACTTCCCGGGGCCGATCGGTTGCGCGATTACGTCTGGCAACACTTTGTAGAGGGGGGGTGAGTCGTGTTCGCTGTTTTGCTGGATAGATGAGACGTGCTGGGGCTTTTTCTTCGTTGCATGGCCCAAGGCGAGGGATCCGTCGGGCGTTTGGTGTTTCGCGTTGCCCGTTCTCTTCTTCACGCTTCTTATTTCCTATTTATGACATGATGTGACACAGACCTTTAGGCGGTAGGCACGCGGCCGTCATTCCTGCCCTCCCAGAGGATCCCAATGACGGCTTTGTCGACGACGCCACGACCACTCCTTATACGCACCCACCACCACCACC
Organism: Tylopilus felleus; assembly: GCA_038091295.1. Lineage (NCBI taxonomy): Eukaryota > Fungi > Basidiomycota > Agaricomycetes > Boletales > Boletaceae > Tylopilus > Tylopilus felleus. The sequence goes on along the minus strand of JBBPOE010000054.1, from coordinate 49,869 downwards.
ATCGCATATACCATCGCAACCGTTTACGACCATCTTACTCCCACCACCTACAGCGGCTGATACGTTGAGCATACACGAGTATCGGCCGCCCTCTGCCAAGGAACCTGACCCGAAACGCCAGAACAGTAGAAACAGCAACACCTCTCTTTCCTCAAATACAAGATCGCACGCCCATTCCCAATCGGCATCTCCGCCGAACCCGAACCCGAGCGGATTGCCGCCGCAGCATGCAAACTCGACGACACCCAAACCAGCACCACGACCTGCACCGGCTGTTCCTGCGACGTTCGCGAGCATTATGAATGCGTATCCGCTGCAGCCGTCATTGGGGCGTGATGAGTCGCAGGTACAGTCACGTACGGGGTCGAGAGAGGAACCGGTAGGGCGGCCGGCTCGCGAGTAGATCCATGACATTTCTGCCCTTGTTGTCTGTTGCGTGTACGCTATGCAAGACGTGTTGGTTTAGTCGTCCTGGCCTTGTTTGCATGTTGTCGTGGTGTATCTGTTTGTTGTTTTACAGTACCAGTCCTTGTTCTTCTTTTCTCTCTCTTTCCGGTTGTCTACTTGGATAGAGCCTATATTACTCAGCAGGGTGGGGCTATACACGTCATATAATTCTTTTCTTGTTTTACGTTTGGTTTTTGGTTTGATGATCATTTTATCGTCTATCCTTTTCCTCCTTTTATTTCCTTCCCTACCATTATGCATACACTACTGCAGTATTCCACTCTGGATGCTTTGGGCTGGATGATGTCGTGGCTGACGTGGCCCCCATTGATGGCGCCTTGCAGGGGACAGTCGTATCCCGGTCGCGGGATGGCTATCTAGACCTCTGTAGGAAGTCACGTTTGTCCCCATCGCTACGTCCGGGATGACGCACGTCCATGTGCGGACTGGACACTGCGTTGGGGGTGAGGGGCGAAAGCGAACCAGCGCAAACGAGTGGTTATTGAAAAAGTATGTTTGCGCGCCTCTCGTGGGGACCTCGTGCCCGTGGCGAGGATCGTGCTGGGCCTTTGTGAATGGGGTAGTATGTGAGGCAGACATTGAATCGGGTGTGCGCGGGGTTGAGGGGGAGTGGTGAAGTAATTTATTTCCCATCGTTGATATCGAATCACATCGGATGATCTCTATGGCGTCGCGTTCGTGGTTGAGAATTGCCGTGGTACAGTTCGCACCCAAGGTGAGCGCCCATCGTGTGGGTCGGGGGTTGGATCTATAGGTTGGCTGACGGACACAGATCGGTGAGGTCCATGCAAACATTGCTAAAGCGCGCGAGTTGTGTCGAGGGTTCGTCCTCGTGGTCTATCTCGTAGGGCGCTGAATCCTGATGCTAGTGGTGGCGGACAGATTGACACCGCGATCGGTCGACTTGGTGTGTTTTTCCGAGATGATCTTTACCGGTACGCAAAGCACCGTTATCGTATGCATAATGCGTCGTTGACGTGCTCATCTGCCACGTTATGACGCGTCCCCACGATCACGACCGCTCTGGATACACAAGGCTACATGTTCCCCGACGCACCGTCGATTGCGCCGTTTCTCGAACACCCCAAGACGGGTCCGACGGCGTCCTTTTGTGCGGAGCTGGCGAAGCGACTCAACTGTGTCGTCGTCGCTGGCTACCCGGAGCGGCTCAGCGCGCCAGATGGGCAACGTGAATGCTCCTCGTCCTCCACCGACGTTGTCCCAACCCCGACGAGCACGCACGGGCATACGCCCCCATCTGGACACGCGCTCATAGGTGCCAACGCCGCGCTCGTATACGACAGCACCCCAACCCTCATCCACACCTACCGCAAATCGAACCTCTTTCCGACAGACCTCACCTGGGCTCGTCCTGGGGACGGCTTCACAGCGCTCGACCTCCCCGCGCCGCTCGGCCGCATCGCAGTCGCGATCTGTAACGATCTCAACGTGCGCGCGGGGGAGGCGTGGGTGTCGATCAAACAGGGACCGTATGAACTTGCCGGGTGGTGTCGGAGGGAAGGGGTGAGGGTGCTCGTATTGCTGAATGCGTGGTTGAAGCCCGAGGATGGCGGGGTGGAGAGTGTCGAGGAGGGAGGCAGGGGTGAGGAATCTGAGGATGCGGATGGAGTTGGGAGGGAACGGGACCGGAAGGGTGCTCGCGCAGGCGCTAGTGTCGATAGGGATGGAGGGAACGACGAGGCCGATTCTGGTGTGGAGGAGGATGGAGAGGATGGGATGGAACCAAATTGGCGGGTGCTCAACTATTGGGCGACGCGGTTGCGCCCCTTGTGGGCCGTTTTTGACGCCAAGACGGATGCTGAGGAGGGCACGCGGCAGTCAGAGACGTCAGGGGAAGCAATGCACGGGAGCGAAGATCAAGACGTCATCGTCATCGTGTGCAATCGATTTGGAAATGAGCGAGGTACGCACGTTATGATATTGCCTGAGCTTATCTACGGTGTTCATTTTTCGCTTTAGGAAAGATCTTTGGAGGGTCATCTGCAATGTTCTCCATGCGCCCTGGGACGGGCAGGCCCCGACTGTTACAAGTCATGGGTGCACGCGAAGAAGGCGTGCGTATTTGGAATGCAAGAGTTGGATCGCAGACGTTGTCGTCCTAACGCCAACTCGTCTGGATCATTATCGCGTATTCTCACGTCAATCAGTCAATCGACGACGATGTTGAGAAAACTAGTAGCTCTCTTCCCTTGGATCGTGGTCAACCCGTCATCGTGACCGTCATTCAAACGTAGCTTTGCATTCGATGAGTATTCTCATATCCACGTTGAGAAGATGGAGTACTTGTATCATCGATCACGTCAACAGTCGCTGTCGTCACCATTCTCCCCTATAGAAAGCGTCTATTAGTATAATCCGATAAAATATATACACCTTCTCGATCACGATCAACTAGCCACGTCAGGTGGACGAACGTGAAGAATGACCCTCGGCAACTTTTTCTTTTCTATCCCACCTGGCGTAACACCCTCCTGTCGGTCCATCTCTCCACGACTTGGTTCTGCTGTCGATGCTCCCGAATTGGGTGCGGGTGCGCTGGTGTAGGTGCCGATGGGCTCCGCAGACGGCTTTCCCGACGTGGATACGCTCCGGGCTCCATTCTTGCCTCTGCGTGCGGTATCTGGCAGCGCTCCTCGGGCCCGCGTAGTGCCTTCGACCGCATGTTTCTTCCTCTCACGGAGCGTCATGGACGTGGGCGGGGCCCATGCATCGGTGGTAGCACCACGAGCAGACGACGCCTTCCCACTCGCATCGGCGCCGCCGTTGCCGCCGAGTGCAGAGAGGAGACTGAGCGCGCGAACGAGCCATGGGTCCATGCTCGCGCGCACAGACGCGGATTTGCGGGGTTTGGCGCCCTTTTCGAGCTAGGGACGACGTACGTGTGAGCTCGAGTGTGATGTGGGGACGAGACGGCATCGAACCTTGACGAGGTTGGCCTCGTTCCACCACGCCTCGTCCACCCAACGCCCTGTGTCACTGTCTGGGACCTGTGTCGTAGGCTCTACATCTTGGCAGCGCAGAACGACGTCGACGAGTCCGCACAAATGCGCCATGGCGCCGCTCGTCAGTGCACGGTCACTGTACCCTCCTTCGAGGACGCTGACGACCCGGCCACGTGCGTACGCATCGGCTAGCATGCACGTCTCTCTCGTGAATCGGTGGTAAAAACCGACGGGCACTTTGCGGTTGTGGCGAGACATGGATGGGTATTCGTGCTCGCCTGCGTCGAACCCGCAACTAGATGACGCATTGGAAAGAGGTGATGAGCGGAATGGTTGGAATGTTGAAGAGGTATAGAGGGAGACCCGTACCTGATGAATATGATGACGTCATCGCCAGGGCCACCGGTCTCGTCCAAGAAATCGCGTGCCCGGTGTATGAGGGTGAGATACCGTGGGTAAAGAACGTCCCAGAAATGCGCCTCTGAGTCGTATCGTTGAAGGTGGATGTTCTTGATGTATTGTCCGTGAGCACCATGGATAGAGGTGGAAGCTGCTTGCACTATCTCTGGTTTGCCGTCCTGTGATCCAGTCTAGCGAGCGTCATTACATTGGCTGATTACGCACCTCGCAGGGAAAAGATAGGACGTCGTGCAAAGAGCCATAATATATCCGAGGCCCTGGTTTTCTGGGACGTGCGTCGTCCAAGGTTTGTTGATAGGTTTCCTCGTTTATTTGCCATACGATTGACTGGGTCCCGTTGCCTACAAAGTAGCAGTTAATTCTCGCACACGTGCAGACATCACAGAAAAGGCACACCGTGATGCAGATCTATATCTAAAATGACGATTCTCTGTATCCCATGGTTTAGATGCGCTAGGAGCATATTGAGAACGTTAGAAGCGACTGGGTGAGGGAACAATACCATGTGCGGCACCGACGGCAACGTTGTTGACGAAGCAAAACCCGGACGGCGTATCCTCCCCGCAGTGATGTCCCGGTGGTCTGATCGCTACGAACGCGCGTTCGCAACGTTCGTCCAGTCCGCGAGAACGCAACCGTGGTGCGCGCGTGGCCGTCACGCTAGCGTCGACTGCTTCGCACACAGCTCCAATGGCGCCTTGAATCGCATCGATGGAACCAGGGCAGACTATTACCATCACACACCCACGTGCAGTGTACCGTTTAAAGCGAATGAGAAAAAACTGAGGGTAACGGATCAAAGAAGTGCGAACAGATACTGACGATATAAATCGAGTGGTGGGATACCCTTTGGGATCTCTGTTCCTTTCTCCGTGATGTTCTTTTGGCTGTCACGCGCCCAAGCGATGAGGTTTTCGAGGTAGACGTCCCGCTCAATGTCGCCGTGGACGTACTTGACAGCAGCATGCTCGAGAAGAGATACGGACGCAGTGGTTCTTCGAATCGTGATTGACGTGGTACGGAGAGTGGAGGTTGGATCTAGACACAAAGTTGAATTCGACGCGTCAGGGTCCGGAGCAGTGGGTGCAATCGCCATGCGGGCGAGCGCAGCCGCGAGGTCGCCTTCATCCGTGCCTGCAGGAGGCGCGCGTTGGGGCTTCTGGGTATTCATGGCAGATTCTGTGTCTTCGATACGTGAAATAGCGGCAGCGAGTCCCAGCTTGACTGCATGAAGGCGTTCAGGACGTTCGAAGATGCCCGACGTGTCGCGCGAACGTATAAAACGGTGTTTGAGACATTCATCTTGAATGAATATCGCGGTGCGTTTGTCGTGTACAACATTGGGAGATGGACTGGGGATTGCCTTGGGAGTATCCGAGTCTGATGTGGAAGCGTCTGAAACTACAATTCCTCGTGACATGGGTATACCCCTGGAAGGCTCGAGACTAGGATTCTCTGAACTGCTTGAGAACACGCTTGCATCCATGTCGACCTGTCACAGGTCAGTGTCAGATCCCGTCGGACTGAAAGGTTGAGCTCGCCCGGGCCTGTCAGTTGGCAGTCAAACGGTCACGGTGACTCGGAAGCACGTAATAAGATGGCAACTGCCGAGTCGGTCATTCGTATTCTCGCACTCACGCTGATGCTGATGTCATTTCGTGTACCCCTTAAACTTGAACCCCATCTTCCATGGAGGCACTGCTCAGCACCACCGAGTCCTATTCACCTCTGGCTTGGCTTCACCTCGTTCATCAAAACGACCCTGACGAACGCTGCATCGTCACAGAACTGTCTCACTACAAGCAGGAATCATCATGGCCAGCCTTACAGCCTGAATATCTTATCCTGCGTGTCCAGTCCCCTCCAGACCTACCCCAACCAGCTCTAGCCCCTGTCCTCGTCAGTGTCTCTCGCGATGTCTGTGGGCGTGGTCATCCATCCAGATATAGACTCTGGGGTACCACAGATGACAGGGTGACTGTCCTTGGTCCTGCTGACGACATTCAAATCCATGATCAGCAGCTTCACCACCTCACATGGGAGCCCCCTGACGAAGCTCCTCGCCTTGAAGAGATCTCGTGTTTCGTTGCCTGTAGTCACTACGACATCCCTCAGCACTGCCTCTTCCTCAACAAGTGCTGCTATGCCTTTGTGCATGCCATCCTACAGGCCGTTCATAACGCCTTCAACGGGATTCCTGGCACTTTGAAGACCAGTTTCTCCTCCCCGACGCCTATCTCGTGCATACCATCCGACCAGGTATGCCGGAATATCGAAGGGTGTCTATTTCGGCAATTACGCACTATAGGATCTTTCGCAAGGAAGAAGGCGGGCTAGATGAAAAGCTACAGGAACTACAGAGAAATTATCTCCATGGGCCGTCCTTTTTCTCATTCATTTTTCCGATACGCTTCACGAGCGTACGGTTTAAGGCAGAAGTGCTCGCTAAGAATTACAAGCGTAGACTTGCAATTGGTCGTTGTGGGTCTTATCTTTTGTCTTTCAGCAAATTGCTCTTCACGAGTGTTTGTAGCGCGACGTGCGTAGTGTCGAAGGGAAAACATCTATCTCGGCCCCGCAAGGGATCAGAACCAGGATTGACGTCTGAAGATTAGGGCTGCTCGAGCTGTCATTCAAGCTTGTCACTGGTATCGTATCATGGTTTACTTACAAAGGTCGTCATGTCCATCTTGTAAAAGTACGGAAAACAAGGGTATGTATCTTACAGCATAATCTCGATTGAGACTGTCCGTTTCTTACTACCCAACGCTGACAAAACACCCCATCGGGCGTACCATGCGTTATCTCGTAGTGCGTCGTCGTCGGTTAAAACTGTGGTTGGCGGACGGAACGGACACGTGTATTACTGGGCGTGGAAAGAGGGTGAGGGTGATGGGGGACCTGGGGACAAGCACGCAGGTGGGTGCTTTGAAAAATGGGTGGAAGTGGCAACGGCCATGTACGATAACGGCCGCGGTTTATCTGAGCTGGTACGTGGATGAGGGTACACCATCCATTTTAGATGCTTCGTCGGCTTGGGCAACTCATCCGTGCGCGCGCTTGTGCAACTTTACTCGCTGGGGCTCGAACAGCATCGTTTAAATTGGAGGACGGACCAAGCCACACCGGACAGAAAACCCCGCATTCTTTCTGAGTTGCGAGAGGTATCCAGAGACACTTGTGGTCCTGAGGCTCGACGTGCACGCACAAGGAAATAGGTTTTCAAGGTAGAGGTCGAGCCTCGTCGAGGAGGCAGACGAACGCGTATGGTCTTCGAATCGTGATCGACATAGTATAGGGAACTTGGATCATTAGACCCTGAATCCAGCTTGAAGTTGAAACTTCCAGGGTCGCAGTAGGTGGGAATTCCGTGCAGGCAAGAGCGATCAGAAGATTGTGCACCTGTCGAATGTTATGATCGTCACGGTGGTTCGCACAAAGGTTGAACTTACCAGTCAGTGACGAAGTAGTAATCAAGTTCCAAAGCGGTAACTGCCGACGACTTGAGCCACTGCGACTCACGATATTTTGTAACGGCGCGGTACAACCAGGTACGCGCCTACCAATTCACTGTCTTTGCACAGTTTCGTCACTGACGTCTCTTGAAAGCCTACTCCTTGATCAACAATTCCTCCGACCACGCCTCCCATTCGTCCGCAGTCTCAAGGAATTGCTTTGCTTTCTTTCTCAATGCATTCAAAGTGACAGCGTGAACGGGTAGCCTCAAAGGGGGGTCATCCAAGTAAGCTGTCCTGTACACTGCCTCTCCAAACTTTTCAGGGTCACCATTGTCGGCCGAGATAGGGTTCGTATATAAGTCACGCTTCCGCATCGTCGGTGTCGACGGGCACCGGGGGCCTGTTAGTATCAGATTGACGATGACAGCGTTCGTGCGAAATGAAATGGTCCCGGTTCAAGAAGGGTCACCTGCCGTGATGCAGTATGTAAGTGGGCTATCGATGAAACTTTTGAGGGAGGGTACGGGTGGTTTACTTTGATGTTCCACTCAGGGACAAGCTCTGCTGCGAGGCCTTCGCTCAGTTCCAGAGCTAATCATATCCGACTAAGTGGCTTCAATGACCTTCCACGAAGTCACGATGACACACCGAATGTACTGCAATATGTGGTCACTCACCTGGCGGAATAGTAGACGGTGCAGGCAGCCGAGTGGATGCCAAACACGGACGACACTTGAAGCAATCGTCCTCCCATAGGCTTATTCTCATCACGGAAGAACCTCACCGCCTCCCTGGTTACTTGCGAAGCACCCCCAAAAATTTACTTCGAAGAGGCCTCGCGCACTGTCATCGGTCGCGCCCTCCACTTCGCGTATAACGCCAAACCCAGCATTTTTCACGACCACGTCGATACGAGCAAACTTTTCCTGACCCGCAAAGTCGCAACGACTTTATCGCCCTTTTTCAGGGCGTGCTTAGCAACACAAAAACCGAGGCTCGAAGAGCAACCGGTAACCGATCAAGGTGAATGCTCAATAGCTGATTCGATAACAAGGTACTCACCGGACCAGACTTTCGTCTTGGATGATATGCTTGAGAGCTGCGAGGGTAACAAGGAAAGAAATGTTTCAATAAAGTTTCGGTTTATATTGGTGCATCAAGCACACTCATTCTCTTCGGGTTGGTTCCGGATGTCAAGAAACAAGTACTCCGATGAATTACCACTTGTCGATGATGGAGAGAAGATTGCTTTTTGAGCGTGAGTCTTACAGAATGACATTGGTGCTGGACGACATTGAGGATATTGCCGCAGCCCGTATTAGATCTGAGCATTGTGCGGTAAGCACGTACCAGGAATAAAATCGGTTTTGCAGATAAACCTGTTCGGGAACTTTTCGCCACAGTTGTTGCGCGAGGTTCTCTCACGGGAGCGACGGCAAATTCTTTCAACTCGTTTCAGTGACTAAGTGGGATTGAGGCTTGGAGAAAGCATGAAAAGTATAATAACTGGAAGGTCTTTGTTCTGCTGCTGGTCAATCTCTGCAGGAGACATTGATCCTCGGAGGTTCGAGGGAAACTCCGGGAACAGTGTACGTGATCGATTACAACGTAAAAGCCATGTGCATGATCATCGCTTTTGAAAATGTGCATATGTAAGTACATATATAATCAGATCATTCCTTGCCAGGGCCACGACCATCGATTTGAAACATTACTTATAATCTTCCTGAAATCCCTTATTAGCTTTCAAGCACAGGCGGGTGGTTACAATGTCGATGCATATCTATCGAGAGCATCGTGAAAGCAGATTTGTATCGCAATGGCTCCGCTCATCTGCATCCGGCTGAGCAAAGAGAATAAGAAGCATCGATGTACCTCGTAGAAATGTTTGTGCCACCAAGTAAATGTGCAGCTGTAAAACCACGTTCAGATCACGACTGACATATGTCTGACGTTCGCAATTTGGTTACGCAATTTATCTTTATCTACCCCTTGTGACTTCAACCTAGTCTGATGACCAGACTAACTTCACCCAACGCTTCCAAACTCACTCCTTGATCAACACTCCCTCCGACCAAGACTCCCATTTATCCGCGGTTTCAAGTAGCTGCTTTCCTTTATCTCTCGATACGGATAAAGACATGGGGTGGACGGGCAACCTCAGAGGGGGGTCCTCTAAGTATGCTACCTTGTACACTACCTCCGCAAACTTTGCGGGGTCACCATTGAATACCTGGTTAGGGTTTACAAAGAGGCCGCGAAATTGCAGCGACGATAACAAAGGGTTGGTGTATGCTGGGTGGACGGGCTCTGTGATCAGGTTTCCGCTGGAAACTTGCGTGCGAAACGGTCCTGGTTCCAGGATGGTTATCTACAGAGACACCGTGGCGTTGAATGTAAGTAGGAAACCGACGGCAATGTTAGGGTAGGCTACCTTGATGTTCCAGTTAGGGTCAAGCTCTCCCGCTAGGCCTTCACTCAGGGCTTCGAGAGCTAACCATCACCAGGTCAATACTTTGACCTCCTGTAGGGTTGCGACAACTTACCAAACTTACTGTAATGTATATCAGTATCAATGATCGGACGTTGCCGAGCGGCGACTCACCTAGCGCAATAGTAGACGGAACCAGGCGACGAACTGACGCCAGACAGGGACGACATTTGAAGCACCCGTCCTCCCATGGGGTTATTCTCTTCACGGAAGGACCTCACCGCCTCCCTGGTTATATGCGAAGCCCCCCAAAAATTCACTTCGAAGAGGTCTCGCGCAGTGCTATCGGTCGTGCCCTCCACTTCCGATAAAAGACCGACCCCAGCATTGTTCACGACCACGTCAATGCGACCAAACTTCTCCCGACTCGTGGCAAAGGCAGCAGTCACCTCGGCGGATTTTGTAACATCCAGCCTCAGGACTAGAAGCCTCTCGGGATATTTTGCTGCTAGCTCGGAGAGAACCTCAGGTTTGCGCAGTGTCGCGACGACTCTATCGCCCTTTTCCAAGGCGTATTCAGTGATACAAAGCCCGAAGCCCGAAGAGCAACCGGTAACTGAGAAACGTAAGCGCATGATAATTCGTTAGATAGCAAGGCACTCACTGAACCAAACTTTCGTCTCGGATGACATTATGGTGGGCTGAGAGGAAGGCGATGATGGAGAGCCGAGCACAGTCATGGTTTTATTAGTATACGGCAAGTTCCGGGAGTGAAGAAGCCAGGTTGTATCAATAAACAGCACAGACGCCGATGCGGCTATCCCATCCACCGAGTCATTGAAAGATGTGATAATTTCTTAGGAATGTTTTATAATCGCTCAAGAAGGTATTGAATCAAAGAAACAGAACGTACAATATCGGATCCTTGTCAGAGCTAGACATCAACGGGGAGGTAACAGGCCACAGTGCGAGTAGCCAGTGACACTTGTTTCGCCTCGTGTGTTGTGCGCTGTTCTCTCACGAGAATGAGGCCATTGAGTGTGGACTTCTTAGCCTTCCAGCCTCGGAGAAAGTGCGAAAAGCCGAAGAACATCAGCGTTTTTGTTCAACAGGAGTCGAATGTGAAGGTTCCGATAACGGCACGTGGGTACTGTACCGTCTGTACGTCACTCGGATTTGATCAACGTGACCCGGTCAGTTCTCATCGTCTTTTTCACTCGACATACTACAGCTGAATTCAACATATCAGAATGTACATATGTGTCAAATCAAGAGCTCAAGCTGAAACTGCATATTTTTAATTCCTGGTGCCTCACCGATCGTCGCTGGATTTTTAGTGAAGACAATCTCAGTTAGGTCCGACCGGCTTAAACATGCTCACCTGTTAGTGCGCGGAATGGGCAATATAATCAGAGTTCCTGCAGCTTATCCACCAGGATCGCCCACTCCAACAATGTCACACCTTGTTTCAACATTTCTTCCTTCATTTCTCTGTCGCGCGTTTCCTCCCTCAGCCTCGCAAGTGCTCGGAGATGCTCTTGGCGTCGGATACCAAGGTTGGACAGTACCGGCGCGATATGAACAAGCGAAGGCTCGCAAGACGCAAGGACCCCCTCGATGGACGAAGTCGATGAGGATCGACTTTTGATCGGAGCAGGCGAACTTGTCACATGCTTCGTTTTCAGTTTCTGCGGAGGTGAGCTGCTGCTCGTATTTCTGTGGTGTTGCAGTTCTTGTAAATTGAAGCAATTTTTTCGAGGAGGCGAATACTTGATACTTTGCCCCGTGAGGGCGTTGATCTCGGCTAGAGTATAGATCCTCTCCGATCGCGTTGGACTTGGATCTTTCGCACGTCTTTCACGTTTGGCGTTATTTCCCGTCGCCTTTTGTGGCTTGACCGTGCAGGGTGTGTTCAGTTCGACTGGGGTATACATCCTCTCCGATCTGCACGATTGCGAGGCACTGGATTGGCCCCTCCGGAGCATATCCTATCGATGTGCATGAGATGTCGTGTCTCAGCTTATCAACATGGCCATCGACTCACCTCCGTTTCCCCGGGTTTGATTGTTCCTTGATTGATTGTATGCGTCCTCTCACGAGTTCGTCGAACAGTGTCATTTGTCCCTATGCCCGATTCCCCGAATTCGCTCAACTCCACGTCGTTCCGTGCGACTTCCTCTCGCCACATACTTACCTTTCCTTCTCGTCCCCCCTCCCTTGGGGGTTGACACTGCCTTGCAGGCATCCCACCACGTGCCCGAATCGTTGTGTCCAGCAGGTTGCCTTGTTCGTCGACCCCGACCTCCTGGAGACGCCGCGTGACTTCCTCCATGTATTTCCCGAAATCGGCGGGCATCGCAGCTTGTCGACGATGAACCTCGTGCCTCTCAGCCCACTCCCCATACACCATGCTGTACCGCGCCTCTTCCTCCCCATTCTGATCCTCTTGACCTTTGATAGTCTTCACTTCCGTTGTGCCATCGAATGGGAACATCTCCGTGGCTACGGCCGTCTCGTAATCGTGGGTCACGGCATCAAAGTCATCGGGTAGGATCTGCACGGTCGTTGGTGCGCGTGGATGTCGGCGTGGTGGCACTGACACGGGGACGATGTCATACGACGAGTCTTTGTTTCCGTTCACCAAGGAGGATCCAGTTCATAGACGAGAAAGATCAACAGATCGCTTGCGATTCATTATCGATAGAGCTCACCGCTGTTACTCTTGCCTTCCCTATACCGCATCTTTCCTAAGCACACTTTGAGCTCGGGGATATGATCTGATATTGCAAGACTGGAAGAACAAAGGAAAATTCAACGTGAAATGGTAGTGGTGGACAAGAACGTATCGAGGGTGTCCCTCCACTCAATATTTGGGACGAGGGAAGAAACGTGAATGACGCCGACTTCACCTCAATGTACAAGGAAATGAAAATGCCCCGAACACGAGGCTGCGAGGCGTTTTAGATAATACATGTATGACCCGCTGGCAAAAATGCGTTTTGCACGTGTACGTGTGGGATGGGGGTGTGGCATTGTTGGAATGCAGCTATCGAATTGGTGCAGCCCATGGATCGGCTAAACAATGACTTCATGATCTATCCAGTTCCAGGACCTGATTACATGCGGGGGGTATCGTACGTATGACGCTCTATGTACCTTCGTCATATTCCGATGGCAGGCTGCTAATGTCAATCTACTCAAGGCATACTCGAGCTAAGCAACCGCTCCCGGTAACGTCGATGGAGCCTTTGAGGGTGACGCCGACCATGGCATGTTTTTCGTCCGCCAGCTTTTGGTTCCATACGCGAAGAATGCAACGATTCGGCGTCCGACGTCTAACAAAGGTAGTCATGATGCATGATGCATGATGCATGATGCCTGTTCTCTCTCGCGCGTCAAAATCGGTTTCTTTCCGGGCCTGGGCCTCTTGTTTTCGTCCGCGGGGCCACGTGAAGAAAGTGTACCACTCTGTTACCACATTGTTACCACATTAGCGCACATCGAGTACGATAAGATCGCTACCCTGAACGACAAAGAGGAGCGTCACTCCCCATTTTGAATTTGGCGAACACAAAGGGTAAACTGCCAGGTTGTCCTGCGTACCTCTGACCGTCCAGGAAGGGCTTCGGCTATTGACAGTCTATAGTGTAGGATGGCACGTGGCACAGGGTTGCGGGCACGGATGCTGTGGGCTTTTGGCCATGCCCGCATGCGGCTGGAGTTGTTTTCTTATTTCTGTCTCGGCGTCTATGGCTTCCGGGTCCACGCCATCGCACAGAGAAAGGGGGGCATCCAAGGCGACAAATATTCCACAGAGTTTCTAGCCTTTGCTCGCTGACAACTCCAGATAAAGGATAACAGTCATGCATGGCGCACCACCTGGACTTCATACACGTGATAACCCTGGTCTTTGGATAGTTGTTTTTGGGACAGTTTGGCCGAAGAATTCGTGCATAATGTCGATTCGACGAGGACACATTGTCAGGATCACCGTCTCTCCGAGTCTGAGAGCTCATCTCTGCTTTATGTTATGAATATTATGGAAGTGGGAACTCGCGGAGGATAAGAGTAGGCTTACTCTCGTATGGATCCATAATGGTGGTGCTTTGAAGAGGGTCTAGTATTAATAGGTCACGTCCCCGGTCGAGTCCTGCATTCGAAGGGGGGGGTGAGACCAGCGCAATATATTGGTTTCACGATACGACGGTCACTGCCTATATATGCAACAGGGTGATCTAGTAGAAACAAGAGCTTCCAAGTCACACTGAGTCATAACGGCTGTACCCGAATCTGTGGTTGTAGTTTGTGTGAGCATAATACTATTGTGTGACACCAAATGCACAGTCACCAGCAGATGCTCAATCACCTCCTCAGCTCGCAATTCCACAGGTATTAATGTTGAGACACCTGGAGAATGTATAACATAATGTACTTGTATGCAAAGAACCTTTAAAACATTGAGCTGTGCAAAGTATAGTGGGCCGAAATGTGGTCTATGGATGGCAAAAAATGGTCATGTACGGAAATTAACAGCCAGATCCAAAGCAATCCAGTGGGTGCTTCATGCTGGTTTGCTTGCTATGTCATACAGGTCTATTAGAGAGTTTCTGAGCTGCCCGATCCCTCATTTAAGGGAGAACTGCAATGCTATTCAAGGTGGACGATTTCAGCGTGACAAGAAGAGCAGACAGGGGTGTCACCTTCGCACCTGGGTTCACGCTCCGCTTCAGCCACGTTCGGCATCTTTTCGCTGGTGACTCAGTATTTGAATCGGAGTATCATGTCGGTCTCTAAACACGGCTTCCGTGCCGTGCGTGACAACCCGTGACAAGATTGTGCAGGTCATATGGATTTTGATCCCATCACATTGATTCTGTTCGGGAAACTTCAAAACATCATTTTTTATAGCCGTCGTGGTGTGAGCTTGTAGCTAAGAGACCAAGGTAAAAGCTACTTCAGATCCGAAGAAAATAATTTGAGTAGTTGAGTAGTTATTCACGAAATGGTCGAAATTGTGCATTTACCGTCACATGATAGTAGTTTTACTGTTTTACGCATCGCCACGGTAAATTCCGCCGGTTAAAAGCCGTATCCCAGATATTTTGCCGGTTAACCATACTTACCTTTTCTAAACCGATATTCCAACTCCGATCGGCAAACGCGAGCGTCATTCCCCAGTGCTTCCTGGATGCCATCTAATCCAATGGCAGGACTTTCCAAAATATGATTTTCACATACAATGGAGCCAGCGGAAAATATGAATATGAAGCTACTTGGGTTATTTAATCGTGGGAAAACGCACGCTTATCGATACGCGAGAAAATAGAAGACAATGATTGAGATACCACACAGACAAGAAAGTTGTAAACAAAAACTATGAGGCCGTCGATTCAATAAATATGGAACAATTTCAGAGTGGTCATAGGCATCTCCATAGAGACCACAATCATCGTATATGCACCACGCCCTCGCATATACTGGTCCGAGCAAAAGCTCAGACCTTGAGTCGCTTCACTTCCCATTTGACTTCGCTTCCATCCCTAAAGAGCACGATGACCCTTCCACCACCTTCCTCCCAGTGATCCAGTCGTCGCAGCTTAGGACACTTGTTGCCAAGCACTCCAGCTGCCTTGTCGTTCTTGCGCACCCTGCTGAGCTCGGAGACGGACAAGGACATGGGAGAGGATGTCGCGAGCGTGGCAAGCGTCAACGACGAGACCTCATAAAAGAACTTGACGCCAATGAACGTCATCAGTTCCGTCAGCGGGGAGAGGACCGTCGCCCACTCGGTCACGTTGGTGACGACGCCCAGCCCTGCATTGGAGCCTGAGGCTGCACTCCTGCTGGACGACACGTCGTTGCGCCGCGCTGCATGCGTATGTGAGGCTTGCTCCGCGCCCTCGTGTGGACGCTTGTGCTTGTTCACATCCAACCACGTGAGCCTGGGTACACAGTCGACGAGATGTCGGATATCGTCGAGGTCGTTCCATCCAGCAAGCTCGACACGCCTCACCGTGCTTCCGCACCGTTTAAGACTTCCAAAGAAGGGACTATCGCAGTCTGATCCGGAGAGTGTGATGCCTTCAAGGACTTCCAACGGGCGCGGAGAGTTGGTGGGGCAGCTCATAATTGCGGTGGCAATTGTTTTGCCGCACCTCAGCTCACGCAGTTTGGGAAGTGCGTTCGGGGAGAGGACGAGGGTTGGCGCGGTCCCAATTCCGGAGGTAGACGTGGATGTGGATCTATCGAAAGGAAGGTGCAAGTGCAAAACCTCGAGATTTGAATGTGCGGCGAAGAAGACAGAAGCAGATTCGAGGCTGTGAGCAGACGAGCAACGGAGATTTGTCAGAGAGATGGAGCGGAGAGCGGGCCAGCGAGAGCAGAGAAAGAAGTCGTCTGCCGCTGGGAGTTGCTGGCCTTGTCCACGTCGGTGTTCGTAGCTAATATCAAGAGACTGGTAGGCTGGCGGTCAGATAGTGGCATGAGACTGGAACCTGTCATACTTCAAGATTGGGGCAGCTCGTGAGCATGCCTGAGATACGCGATAGCGCAGGTGTTTTTGTGGACCCAAACGAGTATTTGGTGGCTTGCAATGCAACGGTTTTCAAACCGGGTAACTATAATGTCGCTCAGAAACAAAAAGGTAAGACTGACAAGACCTTACCACTGGGCCGCTCTTAGCATTGGTTACTTTGGCCTTGTCGGGGGTATATGGCAAAAACACAAGGTTGTTACTGATAGTGACTTGGGAAAGTGTCTGATATTTCAACAATGTTTGCCATAGATTGTCTATGGATATTGTCGAATGGTTACAAAACCAGTGAAACGATTGAAGCGCTGTCATCTTGGCCAGGGCAGAGATCAACAGTCTCTCTTGTCTCGAGTGTAGCGCAAGCTCGTCGTCTGACAACTCTAGGTCGGTATCTGTCGTCATGATATCTGCGGGAAGAACAATGGGTTTTGAAGACCGCTCGTCGATGATTTCAAGTGTGCGAACATTGCGTGCGAGTGCACGATTGACAATTAAGTGGTTCCAGAGTGAAATGGAGCTGGCCTTTGCACATATGACACGATAGTCATAATGCCTGGGAAAAATTACGGCGTGCAGACGATGACAGGAAAGCGCGAGGGAAAGCAAGTCGCGCTTCGAGTCCACATGAAAAACGATGGCGTCAAGTATTTCTGTGGGCTGACGCGTGAGCGTGCGACGTGACGGAGAAAGCCCAACGAAGGGTTCAACGATAGTGAGGAGGTGTAAGGAAAGCTTGTGCTCGTCCGGGGTGAGTTTGTACTGGCACCCACCAATGCGAGAAGCCAGCGAAGCGAGGAGTCTGCGGAGGGTATTTATGGCGTGGAAGGGGTCAGTACGGTCATAAGAGAGGGTATCAGTGTCGAAGATGGGTGCTCGTCGAAGGGCATGTTTGACAGCGGGCGGTGAGGGTTTTTTCGCCTTAGTGGGTGGTGCCATCAAAGTAGTCGATGCAGGAAGCACCGAAAAGTTGATCGCCTGGAGGCTGGGAATGATCGTTTCGTTGATCGATCGCTTATGTGATCACATTCCTGTCGCCCATTGTGCCACTGGCACTCGTGGACGAAGTGATCACATGGTGAGGTGACAAAATACGCCAGACATCGTATGTTCTGTTTCGTCCTATCATGATACTTTCTTCATGGTATCGTGTTTATTGATTCCTCGCGTGGATGTGACAGCCACCGGCATCCATGCTGTTTATTGAGACAAGATCCAGAAAGCAATCACCCCTGGCTTCTTGACTCCCGGAACCCGCCGTATGCTAATATCGACTCTCCATGTCAACCACGATATTGCTTTTCTCGCTATTCTTTTAGTCCACTGTAATGTCGTCTGAGACGAAAGTCTGGTTCAGTTAGTACACTATCATCGAATGAACTAATCTGCGTTGACGATTCATCATGCGATGTTTGATCATTAAGGCTGATCCTCATTGCCGTAAATTTAGTATGTTGTCACGGTCGTAACAAAAGATCATCGAGAAACTGACTCAGTGATGGTTAGCTCTTGAAGCCCTAACTGAAGCCCTTGCGGAAGAGCTCGACCCTAAATGGAACATCAAAGTAACTTCCCATACCCTTCTCTGGGTTATCGTGGATTTCTTACTTACACTGTCGTGGTATTTTGGTGGGTAACGATCCTGGAACCGGGACCATTTCGAACAACATGTGTCGCCGAAAACCTGGTAAGACACCCCGTCCATCCAGCATACACCGATCCATTGTTACGGACGATGCGATGCCGTGCCGCGTTTGCAAACCCTAACTTGGTTATCACGGCTGACCCCGCAAAATTGGCAGAGGCGATGTACAAGGCAAACTTTGGAGGCCCCCCCTTGAGGTTGCCTATCCATGCTACCTCCGTAGCCATGGTGAGACAGAGAGGCGAGCATCTGCTTAAAACCGCGGACAACTGGGGGCTGTGGTCGGAGGATGTATTGACCAACGATTGATCTTGGGAGCTTCAGCAACAAGAGGCAAACAGATCATGATTAAATTTGATGTACCACTAGTAAAGAGTTGCAGTTGTACCAAAGTCATTGGTCACTGAGTATTTCAGGAGTCCTTGGGGACTTTTGTGCGACAAAGCTACCGAACCGTTGCAAATCTACATATCATGTCAGATCACGCGGGTTCGGTCTCGGAGCAAGACGGCAGTACGCTCCTAGTACAAACGCAAGCATAAATCGATAGCGAGCACACCATGAAGAGGTGCGATGGATTGCAAGACAGTGCTCGCATAATTACGAGCATGTACGACAGACTAGGACTCGACAGTCGCAGGGCACGACGTTACTCTTAGCCAGACTTCTCTGCATCATAGCAGTGTTCAGCATTTGCATTCTCCCGGTTTGCATTGGCATCTACGTAGAGAGTCAATAAACAGTCTAGGACGTCGCGACGACACGTACGCGGAACCACAGTTGCAAGTAGAGCTTCCGCAGCCGTTCTGGTTCACAGGGATAGACGTCATCTGTACGCTCCGTTAGCCTGGATCAATTAGAATGAATCAAGCGAACGACGCACGGTGTTCATGGTGCAGTTCTTGGTAGTGACACTCGTGATGGGTATCTGAGAGGACCAATCCTAGTCGATGACCCATTTATCTATGTCTCAGGCTGTTTGACATTGTTTCCGCGCCAAGCCAGCACGCATGGTGTGGCCGTATCTTATCGTCACAGGGGTATCCTAATCGCTGTTAGTATGTCTGAGGCCACTTGACAGCGCCGTCCGAGTCATCCACGCACTAGGCTCAAGTCCCAGAGCCACTACTTCTTTTCTATTCATCTTAATCGATCCCGAAAAATGTTCATACTCACTCCTTGTGCCTTCGTGACCTAAGATGAGCGCGCTTGCAGGACGCACAATGTAAGTCATTGACCCATTTTGTCAAGGCACACACCCACAGTGCTTTTCTGATTCATGTGTGATTTTTTGGCTGCGTCCCTAGAGACAATTTCGCTGTATCCAATGATAAAGGCGCAGTTTGCTAAGTGAATGCCAATGCATGATCCGGCCAGCGAGTTCCTCGCAGCAACATGTTCGTTTTCAACCTGCGAGTAATCTCTTGAATCTATGTGGATGAAGCGAGAAGCTCATTGAATAGGCGCGTTGCACGGTCAAGCACACATCACGTGACAACGTCCTGAGCCACGCGTCTTGCGCTTCGCTCATCATCATGGACGACTACGACGCGTACTTGTACTCCATCGACGACGACCAAGAATTCGTCGAAGAAGGCGAAAGCGATAATGATATCCTGGACAACCTCGATGAGGACCAGGTGCACACAGAGACTGCTGTCGTGCTCGCCCCCGCGAGTTCGCCGACGACGCGTCAAGGGGAGAGTGGCGATGAGAAGCAATCCAAGGCGAGTGCGACAGCGCTGAAGTCCTTGGCGCAGTGTAAAATGTTCGTTGATATACATCTCACTCTCGTTGCTCTCACCTTCACCATGCCGTCTAGAGCGTTGACCGAAGGTGGGTACCATATTGCGCACGCTTGCAGCAACAAACCTGTCAATATAGTATTCGGATTCTCCGGATTTAAAGGGAAACAGAAGGAGATTATTGAAGCTGCCTTCTCAGGTGAGTGTGCCTGCCACGATGCGTGACGTGGTTCAACCTGGACGAATGTGCCATTCAGGCGCAGATGTCTTCGTTCTCGCCCCAACTGGGATGGGAAAGGTCAGTTTCCCATGTATGTTGGTATTGCATCATATACTTATAATTGTCAGAGTCTCTGCTTTCAACTCCCAGCTATTGTTGAAGATGTGAGTCATTCCACGACGTTTTGAGAGCATCGAATGACGCATGTATGTTAGTGCGGTGTCTCCATAATTGTTTGCCCTCTTCTAGGTGAGAGTCTTGGTCTGCCTGTCTTCTCATTGACTCACGTGAGGAGCAGCTCTCATGAAAAACCGTGACTACATTTCATTTCCTGTCTTTTGTTATACTAACATCCTTGCAGAAGTAACCAATCTTCGTGGAAAAGGAGTATCCTCAGTTTATCTGACATCCGAAACGAGCAAGGGAGAGAAAAGCGAGGTATCTAGATCTATGCTCTCATGTCTCACCGCAAAGCAAAGCAGATCAACCCTCTAGATTATTAGGGACCTATCTTCGAAACGACCGAAGAATCGTCTCTTCTATAGTTAGTGCATTTATTGTTCGCACGAAGTTCCCGTCAATATGATCCACTCAGCGACTCCGGAGAAGCTTTGCACTCAAGATCTCATGCGCACACTTGCCATGGTTTATAGCAATGGGCAACTGAGAAGGCTTGTCATTGACGAGGTGTGAATATTGTCAAAGTGCGGTTGAACTAATTTATAGAAGTCTCTAGGCTCATTGTATCTCCGTGAGCTTGCTTCCGAGTGTCTCATCATTTCTATTTACCATCCCATAGGAGTGGGGACACGACTTCAGAGAAGAGTATCGTAAACTCGGTTCTTTCCGCGAACGTTTTCCAGATGTTCCGATCATGGCTTTAACCGCTACTGCCACCAAAAAGTGACCGTCGATTTGTTGAACGTCTTGCGCACACTTACATTCTGTCAGTGTTCAGCGTGATATCATTCGGAGTCTCAAGATGGTAGAGGACAAACTTTTTATTGCTGTGCACCCATTCAATCGCACAAACCTCTTCTACGAGGTGTGTCGATCCATATATTCACTTTTCTCAGCTGACTGCAGGCATGATCGATAGGTACGATACAAATCGGCGCCCGATTCGCTTTCTCTGATGCAAGATGTCACGGAGTTTATCGAGACGTTGCATCGACGTCGTAACCGCCCGTCCTCTGGTATCATTTATTGTCGGAAGCGGGAGATGTGCGACGAACTCTCGAAACACCTTTGTGGAAAGGGGTTGAATGCTCGGCCATATCATCGAGGAATTAGGTGAGTAGTGATACACTGTGAATGCAGATGGCGGTGAGGTCGGTTGCCGAAACAGCTCGAAAACGTTGAGCAAGACATTGAAAGAATGGGTGATTGGTGGAACCGGTGAGGATGGTGTCGATGTGGTGGGTGATTGGTCTCCGAACTTCGTCCTCCGAGCAATTCATGGCTTTCCGTCAGGTTTGTGCCACGATCGCTTTCGGAATGGGGATCGACAAAAGCGACGTTCGGTACGCATCCCAATTCCCTATCTCCTTGGGGGACCTGTACTGACTGGTTCAGATACATCATTCACTATGATCTTCCGAAGAGTATGGAAGGTGAATGAAATACATATGGAGTTGTGACTAATCCCTAACGATTCCTAGGGTACTACCAGGAAACAGGTTGGTCGTCCTTGAGAGTCTTTTCCAAGTTAACTCGCTGTGATAGGTCGAGCAGGTCGAGATGGATTGGTGAGCTCTCGTGTAGTTCCTCGCGTACTGGGTTGACCATTTTACTGCTAGCCCGCCCGCTGTATACTATATTACTGTGAGGCATAACCCTCCTCGTACTTACTGTCGACTCACACTGGTATAAGCACGTGAGGACGCTTTTCGACTTCGAGGATTGGTGTCCAGCGTGCACGCCAGACGACAAAATGCAGCCTCCTCTAAAAATGGACCTGAACCCAGTCAACGGTCGATAGATAGTCTAGGCGCGGTAAGTCCCACCGCCAAACCACCCTTGTTTTTTGTCCCTCATACGCAGTCGCCGCCCTCGTTTGTCGTAGCTCGTCAGTTTTGCAGAAAATGTCTCAGCGTGCCGCCATGTCGTAAGCGCTCAGTTAATCTCCTTGTGTGAAATAACTTGACATCCGTTTCAAGTCTATTTGTAGGTACTTTGGCGAGGTCATTGATACCACGGACGACACCATCATGGAGAGTGTTTGTGACAAGATGTGCGACGTGGGTAATTTTGCGCATCAGCGTGCACGTCACATTCGTGGCTAATAACGCATACAGGTGTGCAAGTATCCCGACAGGACCCGAGAACGAAAGACGAACCTTTCGGACGAAGAGTATGCAGCAGCGGTGATATCTAAATCCGCTTGGAATGCTGGTTACGATAACGATGAGGACGAGAGTCAGAAACCAAAACAGCAGCAACATGCACCCGTGTCGACGGGCGCAAACGCAGCCAATCTCGGACAACAGACGCTCTGGGACTGTCTCAACTCGGCGCCAGTGCAGGGATTTAAACGCGCCAACGCATATAGACATGATAAATCAGTGTTACCCAACTTGAAAAGGGCTAAGGTAGAACCTGCGACGGGCAAATGCACCAGGTCTACCAATGGTGCCAATACGAGTATCAGTCATGCAAGCATGCCACCTCCGCTTGGTAAGTCTGTTGCTCGCGTCGCGCAATCTCTTAATCTGTCATAACTCACCTGCACCAGTTACACGACCGCATAGTTCGGCAAACAGTTTGAGAAAGCCGTTCAAGACACCGTTCAAGACACCATTCAAAGCGCCTAGCGCGAGTCATGTTCAAGTTGCGAGAGAGAAACATCAAGATCGGACGCCAGAGCATGGGGTCGTCTCCCCGCGCAACACAGACCGGCCTACACCGAAAGACGAAGAGAGCGAGGGCGATATCGAAATTGTCGACGTTCGAATAAAACAAGAACCCGACGCTGCAGATGATCAAGGTATACCGCACTGATCCCGATTCCAAGTTTTTCGCCCCGTGTTAACGATGCTTTCCCTAGTGGACATGGACATGGAGATCCCCGCGGTAGAGATTGAGGTGGAAGCAAACTTTTCGCGCAAGGTTCCCGTGCGTTGTCGCTTCTGTTCTTTTGCTGGCGTTACCAAAGCACCCTCGCTCACGCGCTTATATCCCTAGCTCGAAACACGAACGAACGCGGTTAATGCACTTCGCCAGTCCTTCCACCGTGTCTTTCCTGTCGACACCGCCTTGACTAATACTACTACCTGGAGTATGATTTCGGGTGCCCCGACGACCAAGGAAGGCAGGTAAGGACGCCAGAGTGTGGCGTATACTGACGTACGTGATTTTTGGGTGGATGATGCTGACACGATCTTGCTGTAGGACGCTCGTTCTCGCAGATGCCGCCAAGAGACTTGAGCATGCGGTCCATATGATGTGTGCGACACCACCCGGGCATGGGGAGCGCATTGTGCAAAAGCGACGCGCAATTGCATCGCTCGTCCTGAACAAGGGAAAGGCAAGGGCTACGTGCAGCGAAAAGAGTGGTGTTCAGGAAGAGAACGAGGATATCGAAGAGATAATGGAGGCATTAAGAGGAGGTGTCGGGGCATGGCATAAAATGCAGCAAGGCACCGCATAGTCACCGAGTCAGTGATGTTTCCGTAAGTCAACTGACAAGATGGAATATTCTTCTACCCCTTCCCCTATCCGTGAAGAGCTTGTTAATGCTAAACCAAAGTCATTCATGGAGGTATTGTTCAGCACTCAGATATGGTTCACCCGAGGCGGGACGTGGGCGAGGGGAGAGCTCAGTTTTCACACGCGGCGGGTAGCTTGATCACTCGTGCACGCGCGCACGCGTGGCTGTGGTTGTGATCGTGACTGAAACGGCAGTCCTGGACCCAAATATGCACGTAAAGCGAGGAGTTGGAACGTCGACGATCGTGTCTAATGGAAGACGAGGTGTCCTGACAAGACGCGACGACTCGGACGTAGTAAAACGAACCTCTCAGGCCAATAACATGCCGCAGCGTTCATATCTAAATATTGGAGACGACTCGGACGGGACGAAATGCGGAAGCTCCAGCAGCAGTAGCATGCGCCCGTGGCCAGCCCAGGACAACGGAGGCTCTGGAACTACCTCAACTTGGCACCAGTTCATGGATTCGAACTGTGAAACGCACATGGGTGAGATATATTGGTGCTGTCCCTTACAACTGGCCAGTCATGCGAGCGCACCCTCAAACTGTCACGTCGCGCGATTCCTTCTCCGTCTAGCATACCACCGCATACTTTGGCAAACAGTTTGGGGGAGCCGATCAAAACCCATCGAGAACGCCGTTCAATGAGCCTGGCGAGAGTCAGAATCGTGTTGCGAAAGAGGACCACTTGGCATGGAGATCGGCAGCAAGGGGAAAACTTTACCTCCCGCCGTCAATCCATCAATGAACCTTAGAAGAGTCAGCGCTTAGCATAACATAGCCACTTTGTTGGACGTCGGACACACTACATACGCTCTGTCCATTAGGACCTAACATGAGCAAGCTACTAGTACACTCGGCCAAGTGATGCCGAGCATATCTAATCAATAGACTACACTAGCTATTGAGTAGTTGATCTGTACTTAGGGGACAGCAGTTCTAAGCCTAACTCGTTCCCCTAATTCATGGACGATCTGACAGATTCTCCTTGAATCCTTCAAGGCACTGCTCAGAACCCCCATTCACCGGTGGCGCTACACCGTCACAGAAGTGTCGCACTACAAGCAACAATCATGATTCATCATAGCCAGCCTTATAACCTGAATAATATCTCACCTTGCTTGTCCAGCCCCCTCCAGACCAAACCCACCCAGCTCTAGCCTCTGCCCTCATCAAAGTCTCTCGCAATACCTGTAGCATGATCATCCATCCAATATAGAACCGGTGGTGCTACAGACGGCAGGGTGACTGTTCTTGGTCCTGCTGTCAAATCCGTGATAGCCTCACTGTCTCAAACGAAACTCCTCGCCTTGAAAAGATCTCGTGTTTTATTGCCTCTATCCATTATGACATCCACCACTACGGCCTCTCTCTCGCCAAGTGCCGCTATGCTACAGGCCTTTCATAACGCCTTCAATGGGATTCCTGGCATTTTGAAAACCCTGATTCTCATCCTCAACACCCATCTCGTGCATACCAGGATTCCGACCAGGCATTACTCAACCGGGTTGTCGTCGGGTTGTCGTCGGCTGGCAGAAGGGTGCTATGCACGGATGGGCTGTGAAGCAAGCTGTGCGTGAAGATGGGGAAATGCGACCATATCGGTGTGACATGGTTCACTCAAGTACGCATGGTCCGCTTTATCAAGTACGGCAAACTAACGCCTCGCAATGGAGACACCAGCATTTCCACTGATCTTGAGTGGATTCCGCAAGTGATTCAAAAGGTCAGTCACCAAGTCTTCTATCTGGATTACAGATCTTTGCTAGCCTAGATCAAGTGAGCGTGCATTGACTTGAGCGCATATAGCCACCCTCGAATGTCTAACACGTCGCAGGCTCTCCGTTACCACGACGCTCGCCACACGGGTACCACGGACCATCTTACGGTTCTCCACATTCGCACCGCCCAACGCATACACGCTCGAAAAATCATTGGACGTGAGCCACCTCCAACACCTGCATCATCCGACTGGCCGCCGTATGTGGCAGTCGTCAGCTGGGTGCAGGAGTGCTATGCACGTATGATCAGTCAAGCAGGGACGTCATTGGGTCGGTGGACCTTGGCGTAGAATCGCTGTAGTGGCCGATGTGATCTGTGTTACATCGCGTCGTTCCCAGAGAGAGCGCAAGCACGAAGATGGTGGTAAGAGAAAAGGGAGAGCGTGAGGCATTTATTTGAAGTCGCGATCACGTGTGGCTGTTATGTCATCGAGCTCGTGGATCCACACCTTCTATTCCGGGCTCTACATCCAAAGTGCTTGCTCAGTACTTAGATCAAAATCAATCAAACGTGTCATTACAGTAGTTCGTACGATATCCTAGTTTTTAAACGAGCTCGTCATAACCATGTCATTTGAGTGAACATAATCAAGGAGACCAAGGTATGGTAATCGAACAGCAACATCCGGAGTGAGACCCCTCAGGATCGTACCCCAACGCCGACACGCCGACCGACGACGCCACTACCGCCACCACCGACGCTCCCGTGGCCTGGTGAGCCCGACCCTACGCCCGACCCAGAATTGCTGGCAGCACGCGCCCGCTTGAGCGCTGCCAACTCCGTCAATAACCGAGCGCGTTCTGTGAGGAGCGTGTTGGTTGTCGCCGTCGACCCGGGCGGTGAAACGGGGGGCGGTGACATACCCTTGACGCTTGTAGGCGACGGCGATGTCTTTTTCGTTGTCGTCGTTGGTGGTGTCGGCGTCGCGGACGAACCCAGGCGTGTTTTCGAACTAGAGGATCCGGTCGAACCGGACCTGGTGCCCGAGGTACCGCTGGGACCAGCGCTTCGCAAGCTGTCGGGGGTGGAGAACGAGGGCGGGGAGGGGGTGTAGGAGGAGGTGCGGTCGCGACGATAAGGACGTCCTGGCCCTGGTGTTGTCGTCGTCGCTTCGGACTGGGGACGTCGTAGCGGACGAAGTTTTGCAGGCGTGCTTGTATTATTGAGCGACGAGAACGAGACGTCGAACGGTGGATCCGAGTGTGCGGGCGGAGAGGGTGGCGGACTCGGGGACGAGCACGCGGGTAGGTATTTTGATGAGGAGGGTGGAGATGGCGACGGCGACGGCGACGGACAATGCGGTGTATGTGGTTTACCCGGGACGGGACGTGGGCGATGGGAGAGATCAGCTTTCAGACGTGGTGACGGCTTGGGTAGCTCGCTTGTGCGCGCATGCACGCGTGACTGCAGTTGCGATCGCGACTGAGACGGTGACCCTGGGCCAAAACTTGCACTCGTATTGACTGCGCGTGAACGAGGGTGAGAACGGGATGTAACGAATTGACTAAGTTCGGTGGCAGCGTCGATGGTGTTTATCCATCCACTGAGGCGGACCCGTTGGGGGGTTGGGGTTGAGGGTGCATATGGGTCGTCGTTATCCTGCTCGTCTGCATCGTCATTTTTATCTCTGGATGACTGGTCCTCGTCCCCCAAATCGTGCTCGCGTGAGGCAGATTGTTCAAACGACAAGGAAGGTCTCGCCAGTGCACGGATATACGAAGGGTCCTCGAGTTCGTGTATACAGCGTGGGCGGAACGTAGGAGGTCGATCGTCGTCCTCCTCTGCGTCCTGCATCCACTGGCGGGGTTCGTACATTTGCAATGTGTCTTGTGAGGCCTCCTCGAGCTCGGACGGATCATCATATGTGTTGGATACGCTAGTACGCGAGGAGACACTTCGTGCATGGATGGAGAGGTCTGTGCCTGTTGTAGCAGACGCGGAGAGGGAAGGTTCAGGCGAGTAGACGAGGGGATGACGGGGAACGTCTGTGATATGTGAGAACGCAGAAGAGTCGGGGTTGGCATCGTCAACAGACGGCGAAGGCGATGGGGGCCTTGAGGATCGCGACTTTTGAGCGGGAGAGGGCCGGAGTAGAAGGGACGTGGAAAAGTCGGCTGTGTCACCTTCGTGTTCGCCTTCCTCGGTGCCATACGAGTGGTGGTTCGAGTAGAGCGAGCGTGGATGCGAGGACCGGTGCGATGACCTGGTGCGAGGCAAGATGCCCTTTCGACGCGCGAGCCAGCAAAGAAGTTCACCCACGAAAATCGTCTCGTCCCAACCCCCATCGGCGAGTCGTTCAGGATCGACCTCGCCAAGCCCGATTTCGTCGACCCAGCCGTCAACGCTGACACCGCCCGCCCCGCCCATTGCGGAGTCGTCCACGTTGGAAGCTGCGAGTGAGTGTTCTGAATCTGTTGAAGTACCACCACGGAGGACGTCACATTCGAGGACGCCGAGAAGAACAAGCATGGCGCGAGCTTTGGCATCTCGGGTGCGGGATTGGCGGACGGATCCGGGAATGGGGAGACGAGCGCTGATGAGCGATTCGAAGATAGCGAGGAAGAGGGAGGGTGTTAGGTCGGTTGGGTGGTCGATGGTGAAGGGGAGCGCGAGGGTGGAGAGGAGGGCGTTGACGCACGGGAGGAACGTGGGGAGGAGCGGGCGCGATGAGAGCGCGGACATCGTGCGACGCGACGAGCAAGACTAGCACTGTCTCGTCGTGTGGTGAGGATAAGTGGCTGTGCAATGAAATGCCATTCATGGTAGTGAAAAATGAAAATAAAAATGGATCATTGTGCTCGACGACGATGGCAACGTTCGAGTACGTCGAGATCCCTGCCGACGCAATTCGACTCAAATCTACATCGCTCGAACCAGCGACGAAAATCCTGACTTCGCTGCCCGACACTACCCGAATGTCGTCCGGAATGTCCCGCGCAGCAGCCGAGTCGCTCTCCCCCACCAAATCCGCACTTGCGCTCGTCCCGCAGTTGCTCCTCTCCGCCTCCATCCCATCCCCGACGTTACCGAGCACCGCCAGCATCATCTCCTCCGCCATTGCGACGCCGAATCCCCGCGCACCGTCTTACTCGCTCCTCAGCACACGAGACCCACTTTCCGTTCCGATCATGACCGCCAATTTTCGTCGTTTCGTGTCCAGAGTTGGCCCTGTCTTCTGGCTGCAGGACCGCGTCGAGGAAATTATCCTATGGAAAAAGGGCTGGAAACGCACCATCGTCTTCCTCGCTGCCTATGGTTTCTTTTGTACGTCTGTTTCTCCCCTGTCGTCGTAGTGTGTACACATTCAGCTGGGATAGGCTATTTTCCGAGAATGACGCTGTTGATTCCTCATATCATATTGCTTGGAGTCATGCTTGGCTATTACCCGGAGCCAGGCGCTGAGCAGGTCCCGATTAATGTTGGCGAAGGAACAGCTGACTGGCAGGCTAACATACAGGCCATCCAGAACCTCATCGGTGCATAGTGAGTATTACTCCGTGACTATCATTCATCTCATTGTGTCCTTCACAGTTCGGACGCGTACGACGCCATCGTGCCCTTCCTCCCTCTCCTCATAGCCCCTCGAACACCACCCTCATCAACCCCGTCCCTCCCTAAATCACAATTCAGGTTCTCTTCCGTGTCAACATCCACCCCAACACCATCCAACGAACCCAGTCCCAAATCCCCTCGGCCCACCTCCGATCCCCCAATCCCACTGGCCGCTCGGTCACCCACTCAACCACACCACCCCTTCCTTATCGTCACCCTCGTCACCCTCCTCCTCGTCACCCCCCTCCTTATGACTGACCTCCTTCCCCTCCGCCTTCTTTTCTTCCTCGCAGGTGCAGGCAGCGTAGGCGCCCTCCATCCACACTTCCGGGGTTCACTCTCTCCTCTATCGACCGCTTTATCAGGCTCTGGCCCTGGCATCTCTTTCCAACTTTCCATCAGCATCCCTCGCATCCCTAATCTCCTCGCCCTTCTTCCTATCGTTAGTCATCGCATCCCTCATCAGTCACGTCCTCCACGTACGCATACATTCACTCTCACTCTCACACCTCGCGACGTCCTCCTCTTTTTCAATCACCTCACCGACAACGACAAACTCGAAGACTTCGTCTGGAACGCCCCACTTTCCGATGTCGAGCTCTGGGAAAATGAGCGTTGGGTCCGAGACACGCCCCCCGATGGCAAGCGACGCAAATCTATGGTCACCTTCGTGCGGGACGGCGAAGAAGAGGGTGGCGACGACGATGCAGCATCGACGACGTCGAACGCGACTGTGACCCCAGGTACGATGGCGGGACTGGCAGATGCAGTGAAAACTACGGGAACGCCAGGCACGTGGTCCAAGGCGAATTTAAGGCCGAACGAACGTGTGGGGTGGACGCGGGGTAGGGACGGCTGGTGTGGCGTCGGTGGAGAAATAAGGTGCATTCATCTTACATACGTTTTTGAAGTGCTCGCTTTTGCTGTGGGTCGAAATGCTCACTTGTTTTGCACAGCAGCAACCTCACTTTCTCCCTGTCGCCTGGTTGGGCGTTCGTCGAAACCGAAGGCTGGCGACCCGATCTAGTCGCGTCGTGGGCTGTCGAAGGTGGTTCTCCGTGTGCGAGTGTCTGCGTTGGTGCAGATGAAGGTACGCGTCTTGACGCCTATCTTGAGTCGTCTCACGTTTCTGACATGTTCCCTCTTTTTCCTGCACTCCGCTACGTGGCTGGATCCCGCCCACCTCGCCGAATCTCGCGTATCGGCACACACGACACAGATGGCTGGACGTACACCACGGACACGTGGACGCATCCCCGGCCGGACGCGCGTCCATGCGATGGATGGGTGACGCGTCGACGACGGTGGACAAGGCGGGTGTATTTCAAGGGTGTGGATCGATGACCCCCCTTTTTGGCGGCGACGGGGCGCTGGCGCCATCGCGGTCGCAACGTTTTGTCGTGCATTTCGTGGGTGCGTTTTTGTATGATAATTATGTGAATAGCATCTGTTTTGGTCGTTCACGCGACGACGGGTTTTGCCGCTTCGCAGGGTGTTTGCAATGTGCGATGATCAAGTGAGTTCTGTTGCTCGTTCGTCGATGTTACCTTACCTTTGCCCTGGGGTTTTTACTTTACAGGGAACGATTATACGAACCTCTTGGCTTGTATCTTATATCGCCATCCGCTGCGAGTTACTCTTCGTGACAGACACGACAGTTACCTATCTATGTACGATGAGACGAAAGACGAGTCACGGGCGTACACACCCAGGTCGCTGACACGTTGCCGTACTCGGACGCGAGGCAAAGAAGGCTCGAGATGAGAGGCCAGCTCCCTACCGCAAACACGGGCAACGCGGACATGCCGTCCGCGTCGCGACGATTCTTTCCGTCTCGCCCACCTTGATTTTTGAACGCGAACTATTTCGCAGAGGCGTGTGGCGGCTCGTCACTGTGGAAATAGAATGACCCGTATACTTGCCCTTCGTACCTTGCCATGTTCTGACTGGACGCGCTTCTGGACGCACAGTGTGGTGAAGAACGCTGCGTCGATTTTCGTCTGCTATCGCGTGTTTCTTCTGAATCCGTAGCAATTAGAGACGAGAGTGTTACAGTGTGTACGTCCCTGCCCTTGCGTACAACACTGGCGGATAGTCTGCAGGTGCAGTTTCCAAGACAGTCGTGCTAAGTGTCTCCCTTGGGCGGCGATAACATCAACTCAAGTGGGTCGATGTCAGGTTCGCTATCACAAAGGGTCAGGACGTGATGGATGTTCAACTTACCCCTACTTTGGTCCAGGAGAAAACTTTACGCTATTCCAAGCCCTCTCTCTGAGACAGCTTAGCAGATGGTCGAGCATATATGTATATCCATGCTCACCTGTTGTGCGATCGGAACCCATTTGAGCCAGCAATATTGCCTCAAGGGTCAACGCCACGTTGTGCAGAAATTAGGGCACGAACGATCACGCCGATCCAGAATAGCGTACTGTATTTCATCAAGGCTACACGACGAGCATGTTGTGCACGATTCGGGGTGACCTCTTACAACATTGTGCGGAGATTAGGTGGAGCTGGACTGCGGTGGATGCAAGTCGTATTATGTACATGCTCCTCCTGAAAACTCAGACTGGACCTGACGCGGACGGCCTATCCAGCGTGTAAATACCGTCAAACAGGGGTCGCATACGGTTGGGATACGGCGTCTCTCAAATCTCTCACTCGCAAGAATTATCATCCAGAACTATACCATGCACCCGATGGTGATCATCTTGATCCATATTTCAGCGATATACAGGTTGACCAAGCCTATAGATCACGTCTGTCCCTGTGAACTGGAGCGGCGGTTGCCAGTGCGGCCCTGGTTGCGCCTGTGGTTGCCAGAATGGCGGGCCGTACGTGCTGCTGTGTCGTTCTAGGCTCTTGAATGACTCCATTTTTAGGTGCCAATGTGGAGGTGGAGACAATTAAGCGCTGTGCGAGAGCTGGATCAAGGAGCAGCGTAGTGCCTGAGTACTAAGGTTTGAGTTGAAATACTAGTGTGCTTTTTGTTCTTGTCTATGCGAGCTGGATGCTCCGAGATGGACAACCTGTATCACGGATTCAAATCTGTGGTGTGTCGTGTCAGCAGATTGGAATCCTTCTTTGGCAGCACGGTGCAGAATGACCCTCAGGGACTCGCCGGACATAGGATATCATATCGTGGCTGATGATGAAGCACTCTTCAATGAGTTGTCGTTGTGTTCAGTCGCATGTGCGCAAATAAGCTTGCAGGCTCTGCTGATACACTTTTCTTGGCTGCTGGAGTGCTGCCGACCGTCGCATCTAACCCGCCACCCAAGCCTCATGTATCCAATGCGGCGTGGCCTATCAAGCGAGCACGATACGACAACGTGTCTACGGCAGTTTATCCGAGACATACCCTGACCATACCTCCTCGACCCTATAACTGGATGCTAGCAGGCTCTTCTTCTCGCTCAATGTCCAGAGTGGATCCGAGTCCTGACAGTTTCGATGGCAACCACAACGACCTCGACGCCGCAAACGAGTCAACTCGTCTGTTACCCGGCGATGACGAGGAAGCAGTCTCCTCCAGGACCGCGAGGAGGAGAGGACTGACGCCTCTTCCAAAAACCCAACTCGGTGCCCTCATCGCGGTGCGCATCGTCGATCCCATCGCGTACCAGCAAATCTTTCCCTACATCAACCAGCTCCTTGCTGACATGGGAGTTGCCAAACCAGAACAGGTCGGCTTCTACAGTGGTTTAGTCGTACGTATGAAATGCTTGGGTGCGGGGCTGCTTCTGTGGATGACCGGGCCATGACGATAGGAGAGCACGTACTCGCTCGCGCAGGTGTTTTCAGTGTATCAATGGGGAAGGATATCAGGTCGGTAAATGGTCATTCGCAGCTCGCAAGCTGACGACGGGTTGGTGAAGATATCGTCGGCCGACGGCCTGTCGTGTTCACTGGTCTCGTCGGCATCGCGGTGACGACCACCGCGTTTGGTTTGTCCACGTCGTTCGCTGGCATCCTTGCATCTAGATTCTTTGGTTGGTTTTCTCTCTCATGTCGTCCATGGTCGAGTACTCATCCTGACGGCCCGACTAAAGGCGGATTAGTCGCAGGAAACGTGGCCGTAATCCACTCGATCCTCGCCGAGATCACAGACGACACGAATCAGGACCTTGCAGTGCCGATTTACAGCCTGTCATGGCCAGTAGGCACGGTCGTCGGGTTTGTCTCCCTTTCTTTGGTTTCCGAGTTCGATTGTGCTAGACCGGGGGATGTTATGTAGGCCGCTCGTTGGCGGAACGTTGGCGAACGCTGCGACGCGGTACCCGCAATATTTCTCTTGGAATGTTTTTGTGGAACACCCATATCTTCCCCCATGTATCTTCAGCGCCGCGTGTGCGCTCATCGGAGCAGGGTTTGGGTATATATTCATCAAAGAGGTATGAGTTTAAGAACAATCGAAACAATATGGAGAGGGCATGCACTAACGATTTATCTTCGGTGCCACAGACACTTCCGAGTAAGCGAAAAGACGCCGGAAGGCACGCCCCACCCGCATCGGCATCACATACCGACACAGATTCGGATGAGGCTAAACCCGGCAGTGTAATCGAGCTTCTCTCGATACCCGCCATACGAGCCCTAACGATATCCGGATTTGCGTTGAGTTTCCTGAGCCTCGCGTTCGACGTGGTGTTTACACTCTTCTGTTACACACCTGTCGATGCGGGTGGTTTGGGACTTGAGGTGGGTTGTCGAGTCCAAGTTGATGGGTCCGCGCGGGTCCTAATGTACCTCTGAACAGCCCTCGACAATCGGAAATGTTTTCGCTTCCGCAGGGACACTCGCCGTCTTCCTGCGGTTATTCGCCATGCCCTACATCTTGCAACGTTTCGACTACGCCAAGACGTATAACGCATGCATGTACATCTGGCCCGTCGCTTTTGGCCTCCTTCCGTGCCTCAACCTCCTCGCTCGCACGTATTCTCCCGCCAATTCCATTGCCAGATTTACCTCGGTATCATCCACACTGATCTGGACAGGCCTTCTTGCCCTCCTCGGCCTCTCCAAAGTCGGGGCTATCCCGCACAGCCTCAGTATGCTCCTTATCAAACGACATGCTCCCTCGCCTTCGCTGGGCCGGAGCAACGGGCTCGTGCAGTTTGCCATGTGCGTTGGGCGTGCAGTGGGACCTGTCATGGTGAGTACGCTATTTACGGGCGTGAATGGGATTGAGTGGATAAGGCGGTGGGGGTTAGGTTGGATTTGGGCGGTGGTAATGGTTTTGGGGGCTGTCGCAGGAGCAAGGGTGACTGCTGGGATCGATTCTGAGACGACACTGTAGGGGGGAGGTGCGCAAGATATACAGCTCAGAGTGGCTTGAATGCCCTGAATCCAGTATTCCCACCCGAATAGTATGCCGAATGTTTTCAGAATCTCTGGCGTGTTGTCGACCTCCCGTAGACTGGTGCATATTCGAAATATCGGGACTCAAAGCCGCAAACTAAAAGCAAGGCCAAATTATGTCCCAAGTAGACTCATAGAGATGAGTGTGAAGTAACGACGTACATGTTTGCATTCTCGTAAAGTGATGCGCCCGTTGTCACTTGTGAATCTGATGGTTGCTCCACAGCAAATGCACCAGCCGATCAAAAACCAACGCTGAACGCGGACGTCAAGTTGTCAGTACGTTTAGGTGTAGACATACGGGAGGAAGGAATGGAAGATGTGAGACAGTCACAGGCCTAGAGAGGAAAACGACCTTGCTTATTCTAGCGCAAGGCCCGGACCGAGATCAGCTCTGAAAACTGAGCTAGGCAGGCTGCCAACTGTGGTGTGCCTGAGAGCAGCAGAGCCACAATCTTTGGCTCGACGCACGGACTCTGGGAAAGGTGGAACGCGAGTGCAAGAGGAAAGAACGAGATATAAAAAGTGGACAGTGTATTGCTGGAGAAACTGACTCTTCACGGATGTTAGAAATGTAAAATATTAAAGAAGAGAAGCTACTTAGACTCGGATACGAAGAGAAGAGTAGTTGGTGTTGCTGGGCGAGCAAAAGACACGCTGCGAGGAGAGAAAGAAGTGATCCAACGTCGAGGAAGCGGGCTAAGATCCGGCCTGGCGGAGCCCGAAAACTCACTTCGACCTTTGGGCAAGAGTTCTTCTAGATTCTTCTCTATTTGCGGGCCCTTCAAGGTCAATGATGGTCCTATCTGCCAAAGTGGAATCCGAGTCAGCGTTAATGCAGGTATCTCCAATTGCGTAAGACATTGGGTTTAGATTCGAGTTGCTCTGAATCATCAGACAATTTGAAGATGCTTACAATGTCAATGTGTATCCCTTGAAATCTATTTACAGTCGCCGTGACGCCGTCTGGCAGGGGCGCGTTTTAAAGCACCATGAACACACGCGCACGCTGCAGAGCGCTCCTTCATAGCCGGATCGAATTGGACCCTCGGACGCCGGCATGTGTGAACACGCTCCAAGGACCTTTCATGTCAGGTGTATTTCTCGCCTCACGCTTACCACTCGATGTCCATGTCTACATCCAGCACTAACAAAAACGCTTCAAGCGAACCAGACGAATCGACGCGACTCCTCCCTGACGTGGAATGTAGACTCGGAGGTATTACAGCACCTTCTCGATCCATGGGTCCTATGCCTCTCCCAAAGGCTCAACTAGGTGCTCTCGTCGCCGTGCGTCTCGTTGATCCTATTGCCTGTACCCAGATATTTTAGTCCATTAACCAGCTCCTCGTTGACCTGCGAATCGCTGCACCAGAGTAAGCAGGGTTTTACAGCGGATTCATCGTAGGCACATCCCCATGAATACGTGTTGTGTTGACGAGGATGTGACACTGTTTTGGATTTTCTAGGAGAGCGCATACTCACTGGCGCAGATGTTCCCGTGTATCAGCGGGGTAGAATATCGGGTATGGAAGTGACCAACCGTAACCCTTTAATTTCTGATACGACTCATCGTCTGTAAAGATATCATCGTCCGGCGTCCCGTCGTGATATTCGGCTTTGTCGGTATCGCTACCTCGACCATCGCATTTGGTTTGTCAACGTCGCTCTTTGCTCTTCTTACATTACGGTTTCTCGGTCGGTTCTTTGTCCTCTTCTCACAGATTTAATCCCTAACGGCCACTCTGGGTGGATTGCTGGCCGGAAACATCGCTATCTTTTACTCGATCCTGGTAGAGATCACAGATGACACCAATCAAAATGTCGCTGTGCCGATACAGCCTCTCGTGGTCAACGGGTACCGTTTTCGGGTCCGTTATTCCCAACTCTTTCAAACGTATTTCAGGCCGCTCATTGGTGGGACGTTTGGAAATGCTGCGACACGGCACCCGCAATATTTTTTCATGGCCTCTGTTTATGAATCATCCCTACCTCCCGTCGTGTATTATGAGTGCTTTGTGTACACTCCTTGGCAGGGGGTTAGTGTATCTGCTCATAAAAGAGGTTTGTATTGCATGAGGATGTAGAAATATCACACATCAACCTGCTCTCTCTGATCCCAACAGACACTTCAAAGTAAACGAAACGGTACAGCGAACAATGTTCCTGGTAGCATACCACCTTGTACATTAGACGCAGAGCCATGTTCAGCTGAGACTGGATCTCTGAGTACGAAAGTGCTCATCGCGACATCTGCCCTACGTGCAATGACACTCCGGACTCGCGCTGAACTTCCTGAGCTCCGCTTTTGACGTCGTCTTCACCCTCTTTTGCTACACACCTGTTGACGCGGGTGGTTTGGGGCTTCATGAATTCAGGTGAGTATTCCTAAGTGTTACATACTCGTGTGGGGCGCTTTCATGACTCTGACAATTTCACCGATTCCTCCCGCGCATCGGTGGATCATATCTCAATGCTCACTTTCTACCTTCTTGTGCTTCACGTTGTTGACAGCCGTCAACCATTGGAAACTTCCTTGCCTTTGCCGGTACACTTGCAGTCCTCCTACGGCTCGTTGCGATGCCCTACATCCCACGTCAATTCTACTACGCCACGACGTACGACGCATGCATGTATCTCGGAGTCTGGCCTGTCACATTTCTGCCATTGTTCAACATGCTTGCTCTTGCCCGCCCGCCTGTGGATCCCGATATCTCCCCTGTGCTGGGATCCGGGACTGGCGTTACGACCGCCGTGAAGACGGCCGAGATCGGTATCTGGACCGGTCTCGGGCTCATCCTCGCATCGTCGAAGGTCGCAGCGATCCCGTATAGTATCACGATGCTCCCCATCAAACGACACGCTCCCACTCGGTCTACAACTGGGCCCGCCGCTGCGACTGCGGGGGCCGGGTCCGCCCTTGGGCGAAGTAACGGCCTCGTTCAGTACGCCATGTGCCTCAGGTGCGCGGTCGGTCCTGTTGTCGTCAGTACGCTCTTTACTGCACTGAATGGATCGACGTGGGCAAAGAAATGGGGGATCAGCTGGGCGTGGTTGGTCGTTATGGTGTGCTTTGCTGTGTTGGGGGCGACGGTAACGAATAGTAGGGGGAGATGACGAGCGTGCAGGGCGTTTTATTCGCACCACGAATGGCCGCTCGCAATCGACAATGCTAAATCTTGCTTTTCTGAATCAATGTGGGCTGTTCCGTGACTCCACATACTTTGTCGACGACAACGTGAAATGCCAGGTGCCGCGCGTAACCACGAAATGGCTTATCCTGTATCGTTAGCTTCTTCATCCATTCTCATTGGACGACACGCTGACCTTTCGACTGCGACTGCGATGAGGACAACACCGGACCTTCGGCAAGACAGCTGCCTCCTCCGATTCACCATCTGCATCGGCCGCGTGATCGGCCCTGTAAGTGCACTCACTACTGGGGGGCCAAGTGGGAACGGTGGCGGATGAGTTGGATACAATCTGTTGTCATGGTATGTTTAGCTGTGTGGCGAAAATGATCCGAAGAGTGTGAGCCTGATACCCACTGGCATGTCGCACGTTCGTCCTGCACCGTCTTCTGTCTCTTGCTTAGGCCCATCAAGAATGTCAAGTTCTATTCGCCAACATAGGACTTGCTCGATTCAGGTTGCTCCATGTTTACGGCATACTAGCACACGCACTGTGGATGGAACGCTAGTGTGATATTTGTCCACACGACTCACCGGTATAGAATGAGCCGGCACGAATGCTGCCCAGGGACGAGGCACCGACTGTGTGAAGCCGAAGCATGTCGCATACGCAAGCATCATTTAGGGGTCATTCGAAAGATCGTTGATCGATGCAATGATTGATCCAATCAGATAAATATGTGTGCGTGGAAAGGTCCGAAGTGGTGGAGGGAAGTCGTGACGAGATGGGAAGTAGTATGCACGATGCGGAGATGAAAATAGAAGTGGGACTTCGGGCGTAAGGCGGGCAGCGGAGCTGTCAAGACTGCCCCACTGATCACGAGTACATGGGCGCAAGGAGCTCGAAAAAGAACAAGTGTAAAAATAGTGCCAAACAGGACAGCCGTAGATAAGAGAGACGGAGACCAGCACAACTTCCCATCGAGTCATTATCATCACCAAGGACTACATTATGAACACAGTGCGTATTTCCCTCGCATTTTGAGCGACCCAGGCATTCAACAAGTGTACAGATCACGTCTATTCCAGTCAACCAGACCGGCTGTGGAAGCTCTGATTGCGCATGCAACACATCGGGGTACGCGTCGTCCACACGCCTTGGGCTCTTTATTTACTCTTCGTTCTTTCAGGTGCGGATGCAAATCCGGCCAATGCAAATCCGGGGAATGCAAATGCTGAACGTTGCAGCGAAAGATACCAGTGCTGTGCGCTATTGATTTTGGAGCGGCAGTGTCCTTATGTATGTACGATTGAACGTGCAAGCTAGTGGCAATAAGACCAGTCACCACCTTGAAACCTGTGATGTACTTTGTCACCGCCGTGTCGTTATCCTCAGGGAGGAAGGTCACGTAGATATCATACTCGACGACGGAACAAGTTTTGGTGACTCACAGTTGTTCTTACATTTCCTACGTTATCTCCGCATCATTCGACTGATCAACAAAGGGAAGCTGCACAATCATGATAGCGTATACAGCCACAAATATTCATCGTAACTCCGTTCTTTGGATATAGATGTCGATAGCTACGTTGTGACACTGCTCGACTAATAGGCTACAGCCTACTGGTAGCCGACGGTACGTCGGTACTACTAGTAACCGTGGGCCCAGTGCTTGAAAGGTTGAAACAGTAAGGGCGTGAGTAATGTCCCAGCTAGGCTACGTGTCGCAGCGATTGGTTAATTGCCGTGTTGATTAAACGTAACCGACAGCGTCGTGTGATCTGAATCGTGGTGGTAGTTTGGGCGAAGGACCGCAGCATATTAGTTCAGCACCGTGATGCAAGTGAAGATTTCGATCAGCATAGTTACCTTCATTTCTCGTCATTGTCGACGCGAGGCGATCCAGACCATTCACTTCACCTAATCTTGCTCACTGACGCTCACAGACCACCCTAGTCATGATTACACGTAAGCCTGACCTGTGCGATTGCTATAGTGTTTATGATGTGAATTTACATGGGCTCGCAGATACGGTCGTGGCGCATGGCGGCAGCTGACCGCCACCATGTCCTCACGCAGTCTGGTCTGTCAGGACTTGCTAGTCGAAGGAACAGCCGATTCTCAGTTCATTAACCCTGTGGTCCAACATGAATATTAATGCAAGCAGATCATTGAGATCTTCCTCACAACACCCTTGGCAGAACTTGAATGGTCCGTCACGCTGCACGCATTGACTCGGATAAGCACCATGCGGCGGACTGCAACAGCAGTCTTGACTAGTGGTCCTGACCATTGGCGTGTCGACGGCGACTGTCGGCTAGCGTCTACTGATCGGCGAGTCGTCACGGTGTCACTGAGCATTGTGTTAGCGAGAGCGTTTACATACCAGTTGCATAAGAGACAACGTTTCAAAGTGCCTTAGTGAATCTCGTAAAGATGTCAATGAGGGCAATTTATCACCCGCCGTGCATGCCCTGAGTGGCATGCTGTCCAGACCCCTCGAACTGAATGGCCCACTCGTCTCCTCACTCTAAACCCAAGACAGGGCCCAACCGCATGGACAACCACGACGACCTCCGAGTTGACGTGGCAGATGAGTCGACACTTCTCTTGCCCGGCGACGAGGAGGAGGCCGTCTCCAAAACAACGAACACCAAAAACGCAACGACGCCCCTTCCAAAAGCCCAACTCGGCGCGCTCTTTGCGGTCCGCCTCGTCGACCCCATTGCTTACCAGCAAATATTTCCCTACATCAACCAGCTGCTTGCTGACCTGCGCATCGCTGAACCAGAACGGGTTGGGCTCTACAGTGGTTTAGTCGTACGTACAGGTCGTTTGTTTCCATTGACACTGGCGCTCATGCATTATCAATAGGAGAGTACCTACTCGCTTGCGCAAGTTTGTTCGATGTATCAGCTGGGAAAGATATCAGGTCGGGAGATATACTCGGTCCCACTTCGTTTCACATGAACTAATCATACGGGTGAAGACGTCGTCGGCCGACGACCTGTCGTCTTTACCGGTCTCCTTGGCATCGCAGTGGCAACCACCGCGTTTGGTTTGTCTACTTCGTTCACTGGCATCCTTGCGTCCAGATTTTTAGGTTGGTTTTCCGCTCTTTCTGATCTCCATCATGTTTACATCATAACAACTCTAGGCGGATTAGTCTCGGCAAACGAGGCTGTCATCAACTCGATCCTCGCTGAGATCACAGACGATACCAACCAAGACCTCGCAGTGTCAATTTATAGTCTCTCGTGGCAAGTAGGCACCATCATCGGGTTCGTCTTTCTTATTTGTTCTTGAGTGTGATAGAGCTAGATCGGGGCGGTAGACCTCTCATCGGCGGGAGTCTGGCGAATGCTGTGACACGATACCCGCAGTACATTTCCTGGAACATATTTGTAAAACATCCCTATCTCCCACCTTGTCTTGTCAGCGCTGCATGTGCGCTCGTTGGAGCGGGGTTGGGGTATACACTCATTCAAGAGGTATAGGTTCGAAAGCAGTGGAAACAAGCATACACTGACGCTTCATCATCGGGGGCCGCAGACACTTCCGAGTAAACGAAAATATGCCTACGCTGGGAAGCGCGCTTCCTCGGCCCTGGGGTCAGATATAGAAACGGAGTCAGAAGAGAATAAACCTGCCAGTGTGTCGGAGCTTCTCTCAATACCTGCCATACGAGCATTGACGATCTCTGGATTTGTGCTGAGCTTCTTGATCCTCGCATTCGACGTTGTGTTTACACTCTTCTGTTACACACCTGTTAATGCTGGTGGTTTAGGACTGAAGGTGAGTTGTCCAATCCAAGCCCATTATGTCCACAGGGGTCCCATACATCTCTCAATAGCCCTCGACCATCGGAAACGTCCTCGCGTCCGCAGGGACACTCGCCGTTCTCCTCCGGTTCTTTGTCATGCCCTACATCTTGCGACGTTTCGACTACGCCAAGACGTACACTGCGTGCATGTACATCTGGCCCATCGCTTTTGGTTCCCTTCCCTTCCTAAACCTCATCGCCCGCGCCTATCCACCCTCCAATTCCAACGCTGTATTGGGAGCTACCTCGTCGGTACTCATCTGGACCGGCCTTCTGATGCTCCTCGCCCTCTCAAAAATCGGGGCCATCCCATACATCCTCAGCATGCTCCTCACCAAACGCCATGCCCCTTCATCCTCGCTCGGTCGGAGCAACGGGCTCGTGCAGTTTGCCATGTGTGTCGGGCGTGCGCTCGGGCCTATCGTAGTGAGCACGCTGTTTACGGGTGTCAATGGGATCGAGTGGTTCAGGCGTTGGCGGGTAGGGTGGGTGTGGGTAGTGGGGATGGTATTGGTAGCTCTTGCGGGGGCAAGAGTAAGCAGAGGGATCAGGTTAGGGACAAGATAGTAGCAGCGCTGATATTTACCAGGTATAGACATTGAAAGCGGCATATGTACTAGATGTACATCATAGTTGGAACGGCCCACAGTGTGATGAGTCTGCCTGTCATAATGCGATGAAGCGACGCACTGAGTATTACGATAGGCAAGTAGCTCAGCGCCGGCAGCAGCGGCTGAATCATTATCTGAGAACATCCTTGAAGCAGCACCTGTCTGTGACATACCAGTGATCCACCTGTGGTAGGTGGTATGTTGCTCCACAGCAAACATACCACTAGCAAGTCAAGTCGGAAGAAAATCGCTTGTCTTCTATGGACTGCTGAAAAAAACACGGGCTTCCTTACTGGCTGAGTGGCTTTGAAGGAGTGTCGTCTTCATGGATCCTTCAGATCACAGCTTGCGTGACTCAAAGTGAAGTGGGTAGTCCATTTAGAATATCACTGTGTGTGAATTTCTCAATTTAAAAACACATTCCATGCGTTGTTTTCAAAAAAAAAAAAACTTTTAACGTATCGCCGGTGGTACCACCGGCCACTTCCATGTTCCCCGACGAGTCAGTGGAAATAACGGCGTCTGATGAATTGTTCGTCGTTCAAGTTGATGGATGGGTGAACACCGTGTGAAAAACTAATCAGATTTAGAGCTCCGCAAAACCACGTCACATCTACGACACAATCAAGATGCTCGCTACTTATCTCGGCCGATTTACCGCGCTCTACCATACTTATTTGATGATGTTGATATGGTAGCCCCCCTGTGACACCATACGTCTCTTCGGTCGAAAATATGCTAAGCGAGCTAGGTGCGATATGTTGCCTGGATGACGAATGTTCACGGGTTGCATTGACATCGAAGGATTAATCGATTATTGCTTACACAATTATCTCGGTACGTGCTCATCTAGTGCTCAAAAAAGAGGTTATACAGACGGTACGGCTTCAATTGACAACGATTACGCCATAGTATAGGTGCGTCAGGCGGAATTCCAGTCACATGGGAAGATCGCTGATTCATATATTTATGACAAATTTGCGAGGCTACACTCGGAGCTCGAAGGCGAGCGATCTTACCAAGCCATCGGTCGAACAGATTGATGGGTCGCGTGTATGGCGTCTTTCCTAGATAAAATTCACCGCAGTCGTCGTCACCATAGGGAAGCGTTGTGGAGCAAATACCGGGACATTCGGAAGTTTGAAGGTCCATCCGCTTGTCCACTTCCTCACAACCACGCCACTCATCTGCGTGTGGCGTGTTAGAGGGAGAGGGACGCTCCAAAGCAGCCAGCCAGGTTACAAGGTCATATCAACTGAGATGCCAACCCCGTTCCACAAGGGGAATGTTATGCTCATCCGTCGGACCCGCTATCCGTTATAAAAGCCAGCAGAACTCATATACGCATCCAGTCTACCCGTCTCGCAATCGTCCTTCGATATGTTCGCCAAGCTCAGGTATGTTTCTTTTTGCCCTGCCGTTCGTCGCCATACTGACAAGCATGTGCGTCCAGTGTTCTCGCCCTCTGCGTTTCCTTCGCCTTGGCGAAGCTGACACTCACGGCTCCTGGATTTGTTCAAGTTGCCCACACTGCTGACATCGATACCTCCGTCGACGCAACCGACCCTCACAACATCGATCTACAGTTGCTCGCGGCTGACTTCTCCGGCAGCGCATGGCTCGCGCAAAACACAGGCGTCGCAGCAATCATTGAAGTTACCATTCCTGAAATCTCCCCGGGGTAGGTTTTCCTTTGGACGTGTCGGATGAGCGCGTCGATTGACCTCCACCGACAGTAATTATAGCGTTCTTGCCACCAAGGTTAAGTAAGTGTTCATGTCTGGTCCGCGGTCCAAAATCAAATGATCGTTGACATAACCGGTGCTTACAGCGAACCCACTGCGGTTCTCGCTCAGAGCAACTATTTCTTGGTTTTCCCCGCTTAAATATGGGTGTTCTTCGGGGAGTCCGGGGAGACAATAAATGATTTTGGTATATAGATATGATAGTTCCTGCGCTCCTTCAGGTGGCAGGTGGCTCATGTCCGTTTGCTGGAAAATCGTTATCATAATGCATCGTGTTCAACTTGAACCCCCCTGTCTGAGTGTGCGGGATACCGGCTCCGAAACACAAACACCCAGTCGCCAGACACC
Organism: Tylopilus felleus; assembly: GCA_038091295.1. Taxonomy (NCBI): domain Eukaryota; kingdom Fungi; phylum Basidiomycota; class Agaricomycetes; order Boletales; family Boletaceae; genus Tylopilus; species Tylopilus felleus. The sequence goes on along the minus strand of JBBPOE010000054.1, from coordinate 5,926 downwards.
TGACATGGATAGCTCAGTCGAGCTTGTAGTTGAAGCAAGACGATATATATTAACGTTGCACTACTTAGATATTACATAATTTGCTGCGATCGAATTTGAAACGCAAGGCGGATTTTTTCCCCCCCATTTTCGTCCCTTTGGGGACCCGCGTCCCCGGTTTCTTGAATGCTCTAAGAAGCAGGTCGTGGATCCCTCCCGTCGTTCCTGCCAACGGTTTTAGACAAGCCATCAGCGGTTATCATCTGAGGTACAGAGGGTGTGCTATGGCTACATGAATCTTGTTCGCGATCACTTCTGGTCGGCAGGTCCTCTTGCCTACTCTGACACTTGACGGACACGATTGGCACCTGGAAATGCGCTCGAATAACGTCAACATCACGCGCGAAAGCGTCGGGGACATTTCATATGGCCAATCGGGACGTCTTGTTCCTCAACTTTTTATCTATCAGACGGCTACTTCAGCACGGTTGGGGTTGCGACTTTAAAAGATCGGGGCCCGGAACGGGCGCCCGTTGACAGCTTTCTCACAAGGGCGAAATGCTTGGCAGCGCTTCAATGATTGGGAGTCTGTTCTACATCGACTTGCGACTACTCCACCGGGCACCCAAACGAACTTGCCAGCTTTGTGTTCTTCACCAGAGAAATCAGTGCCATCGCCGAGGTCCCGGACGGACAACCAGGCCGAACCCAAGCGACCGCTGCGTCCCGCGCCGCGCCTACTTCGCCTAGACAGGTTCACCTCATAGGTCACCAGACTGCGGGAACCTTCAAAATGATGACAATTTCAAGAAATTACCCTTTATTAGTTCAAGTTCCGATGCGTGTGTTGACATTCGGTGAAGACGAAGGCTCAAACTAAAGTGTTCATGTGCTCAGTATTCGTTGTGCTTAATCCTTTCAATCTCCGTCGGGGCCGCATCAATGATCAAACAATGTGGACCTCAAGAACAATCCGACAAGGGCGGTGACGCGGTCAGATGGGACGAGCCTCCCTGCCAGTGGAAGCGTACAACATACACAAACAGATCGGATTCCCGCCCAGTCTCCAGACACCTATAATTTACTTGCACACTGACAAATACACCTCTGACGGGAAGCAAGAACAAAAGACATAGGGAAAGATCATTGGGTACCAGGTTTTAGTGCTTGCAGTCACCGCGCTTGCAAGTGCAGCTAGGGAAGATAAGTCAACCAACGACAGCATGCGAAGTCGACGAAACGGAGATGTGCTTAGACTGGCACTGGCAGGTCTCAGTGCCAGAGCAGCACGCCTTGTTGACTGAGATGGATATGATCTACGACATCGCCGCAGAACGTATTGATCAGCCATCGTGCCATGAACAGCGCGAGAGAGAAAATAGGGCATCACTCACGATCTGCATGACCTGTTGTGAGGATGGTAGAGTGAGTTCCTTCAATGTGAATTCACTGGAGGATGAGTATGCTCAGGGCAAAGCGCAGAGGATTCTATACCTCTCCAAAAGCACCCTCCAGCAAAGGTACATCTCGCCTTTCTGGAGTTCTGGAAAACAGGTTATGAGCTGCCGCGCAGGGCATATCACTCGCTCCCACAAGGACACCACTGCTGACCTGCTCCATCAAACGACCCTAGCATAGGCCGAAACAGGATAGATTTGGTGCAGGAACCAGATGACGAGCATAATTTTTGATTCTTTCACTGCCCTCTTAGAGAGATCCGGGAACGAGGGAAGAAAAAGGCAACGTGGCGAGAATGACGGCGTCGATTTGTTCGTTCGGGGAACCGACAATCGGCCATCTTGTGTGTGCATGGGCACCGTTCTTGGACCAATAGCAGAATAATCTAGATCTTTCAGTGTTCCTCGGGATATTTTGTCGCTCGTCGCAGCACACATTCCGACAGGCACCATTGGCTATCTGTTAATGCAAGACCATAAATATCCAGCGTAGATCAGAAAAAGTAAGGGTTCACGTTACTCGTCTGTCATAGGGATGTCATTCCCTCGTGAAACCCAACATGACTGAATCGAAACTTTGTGAGGAGAACGTTGACAAGTACTGCCTTGCTCCAATTTAGAACTATAGAGGGAGAGCCGGATGATGGACAGTTTGATGAATTTGATAAAACCCATGTCACCTCAGAGCAACCCCCAAAATGGAGTTTTACGCCGCACTTAGGCTTGACACAGATGGGTAATGCAAGGGTACTTGCTGTCACTGTGAGCATGAGATAAATCTGGGTAGCGAATTCGTATATAGAAGCTCACCTGATACAGGGTGGGTGGACATTATATTGACGAAACACCATCGAAAATGGTGTTTTCGCAACAGCTGTCATCTGGATAGTACTACGGGCGCGATCAGATCGGGTGCTCCATTGGTCCACTGGCAATGTCCCTGAGTAAAGTTACCGTGACACGTGTGCAGGTGGACGTGCCCGAATGGATTAAAATCACTCGGCGGAAAATGTGCGGCAGGCCTTATCTGTGGAGTCTTGTTACTGAGCGTGGAAATGACCATCATGGGCCGTGGAACAACTTTAGGTGCCTGGAATGAGATGGTTGTGACGTGTGCTTTGCAGAGTTGATGACAATGAACTGACAGGTGGCATTGAAGTTTGGCAAAGTAGTCAGCTAGTTGAATAGAAGTGAGATTCAGAATAACACAACGCCATCCTACAAATTTTTAAAAGCCACTGGGATCAACTTGAAGACAATGCGCATTTCAGCAGCTAGTCGTTGAGCCGGCCATTGAAGACAGGAGTAAATTTTCGACGTCCAAGCATTTCTGTAGAGACTAGAGAGAGACGAGGTTAGGAAAAGAACAGCATTGTTGTATAAAATCCACGTTATATTGGTTCGACCGGGGAGGTACCCACTGTTGATCATCAAGGTTCTTTCACTAAGTGACGGAGACAGCGCCAGCTTGCTCAGATGAGCAGACGATCAGAATCCACTGGCTTAAAATTCTTGGAGCACATGCAGGAGGAGCAAGCGCTACAACACGAGAATAAATTTGTAAAACAATTGGATACAATATCACTGTCGCAACTTTTTTTGCGCCATGATAATGACGGCACCTTACGACCCCTTACGACTGCCTGATAAGGCATGCTAACTGTATTTTGGCATTACAATGTTCATTATAAGTCCATTATCATGGCATTCCAATGTAAAATTTTACATAATTTACCCCAATTTGCATCAGCAGGCATTATACATATACTGCAGTCACCTACTATCGTATAACCAGTTCCCTCAGGCTTCACCAAACCCTGTGAATGTGGTGCCGGCCGAGGGATCAACCGGTTTATGTAGTGGTGGTATGGCCGGTCTTGTAGAAGGGGTACGGCCGGTCTTGTAGAAGGGGTACTATGCAATATGGAGTGGTGTGCGAGAGGGGTGGTACCAGCCAGCAAGCAGTAACGTATGTAGGTGTAGTACCGACCGGATTTCTCATGTCTTAAATGAGTACTCTAGGGATCAAAGGAGTAATGTGGCAATAGTACCGGCTGGGTATCTGATGGCACCAAATGACTACTACTCTGGTGGTCAAAGCAGCCATGTAGGTATGGTACCGGCCGGTCATTTGATACATCAGATACCCAGCCAGTACCACTGTGGGGGCCGAAGCAGCAACGTAGATATGGTATTGGCTGAGTATCAAATGACCAGTTGGCACCATTCTCGGGGTTAATGCACTGACATGGATATAGTACCGGCCGGGTGTCTATGTATGAAATGACCGGCCGGTACCAATCTTGGAATCAAAGTATGAACGTGAATATAGTACCAGCCGGGTGTCTATGTGTCAAGTGACCGGCCGGTACTACTCTAGATATCAAATCAGTTATGTAGATGTCGTACCGGCCGGCCATCTGGTGTATGAAATGACCGGCCGGTACCACTCTAGGAATTAAAGTATGAACGTGCATGTAGTACTGGCCGGGTGTCTATGTATCAAGTGACCGGCCGGTACTACTCTAGATATCAAATCAGTTACGTAGATGTCGTACTGGCCGGCTATCCGGTGTATGAAATGACCAGCCGGTATCACTCTGAGAATTAAACCATGAACGTGAATGTAGTACCGGCCGGGTGTCTATGTATCAAGTAACTGGCCGGACATCTACCACTCTGGTGAGTATCTATGTATGAAATGACTAGCTGCCTTTGTTCTGACTTTGATCTTCTAACCCATTTTGTTCTATGCACTGATCAGATCACTATGTATTGTTCGAGAATAAGAAACGACAGCATATAACAAGGGAGACTAAAGATGCAACCAATATTACGCATAATCCGAACCTCGACTCTTCTTGCTCGGCTTTCGGGTGTGCTCTGATGCTCGTCGGGATGGACCAGGGGAGGGTGAGCGATGTTTCCTTCGCTTTCCCTTCAACTTCTCTCCAGCACTTGCCTCCCTCTTCATCCCCTCATCCTCTTTACCCTCAGGCTTCCCACTCTTTCCACTTCCCTCCTCTGCCCTGCTCCTCTCCTCCTGCTCGTCTCTCCTCCCTGCCTCCTTGGCACTCATTTTCTCCCCCTGTTCCTATTCCACCCCCTTCTTTTCCCCATTGCTAGTCCTCTCCTCACCCTTGTCCCCCTGTCCCCTCTCTCTTGGTCCTTCCCCATGGTCCCCCTCAACGATCTCCACCTGGTCCACCTCAGCTCGACATGCAGACACCTCCTTCATGACTGCAACCACTTCCTCGGCCATCTTCACATCAAGAACTGATGTACGAAGAAAATCCGGGATGTTGAAGTCATCTGCCTCGACCTTGACCACCCTCCAACACTCTCAGAGGAGTAAACCAAGTCCCAAAACAACAGGCATACCTTTGTTGCGATCCACAAAAGTGTATCTGCATAAAGCAGATAGTGCAGTGTGGAACTCATCTGGTTTCACATGGATTTCACTAGGAAGGAATTTTTGGCCCCAATGCCAAGAGGCCCAAATTGGTAATTTGGCCTTTGATGTTGGGGGACCAGAGGAAGAGGGATGAGATGATCCCTTACATATTGCATTACTAGTAATATTGCAAACAAAAAAAGAAAAAAGTACAAAGACAGGGAGGACCATCAGCGCATCAACCAGCGACTTGTATGATGAGTCCAGGGAAAGGCTGGACAGGAACTTGGGCCCGTTCATCTCATTGGCCACTGGACTTCCTTCTTCAGGGATGTCTGGCTGTCCTGAAAGGCGAGGTTGCTTGGAGGGTGGCTTGGGAAGGAATGCTGATGTCGATGTTCCCTCACCCTTATCATCCAAGGCCTTGCCTTTGCCTGAAAATGAGAACTCTGATCGCCATACATCCATCCATGGTAAGTCCCAGCCATACCTTTGTCTGCCAATAGCAGCCTAGCTTCATCATCAGAATCATCGTCGACCTCGACATATGCTTCAAGCTTCCTCTTGATCACATATGGCTCCTTTTCCACATAACCGAGCTTCCAACCATCCAAGTCCTTGGGCCGCACATTGAGAAACTCGACGATTGGCAGCTTCTTCTGCTTGCGTGCCTTCCAGTGGTTCCACAACTCATCAATCATTGGCTTCGTCAACTTAGAGGGGTCCGAGATGTTGAAACCTTTTGGAACCGAGTCGGGATTGAGATACTTGTTGTCAGGCCTGGTCAGCTCCAGCCACGGAGCATGTACCCTGGTTCGCTTTGTTATCTTTCCTAGTTAGGGTTAGTAGACTACAATGCAGCAAAGTATAAGAACTTACTGTATGCTGTCGTGAACACATCCCGGCAGAGGTATTGACGTGCCTTCAGATTCATCACAATGGCCCTGGGGAGCCTCGGATTCCCTGCGATGTCGTACTTGTAGAAATAGATCAATAGACGCTAGGGTGATCTACTATACCTATCTCTCCGGATCCAATCTGATTATAAGCTGATGACAAGACAACACTGTCGATCAGATCAAACACTAGACAAATA
>JBBPOE010000053.1:0-73264 GCA_038091295.1 Tylopilus felleus | reverse complement strand
CATGCCACCGAGCCTAGATAGAGGTGAGAAGGTCGGTATAAGGGAGGATGATGGGGACTGACCAAAGGCCGACGACGGCGTTGTCTGGAATGCCGACAGACTTGAGCAATCTACGGTAGTAGCGTGCAGTATATTCGACGTCTTCCTTGAATCGGTGGTATGATATGGAAAGCCATTCATGCACTTGGCTGGTTGTGGGATCCAATCTTGGGACCCTGAATGCCGGGGCGGACGGGTGGAGTGTAGCACTCTGATCAAGGATGGTAATATGGGATGAATACATGAAATGGATGATAGTACAGGAAGGGGGATGAGTGGTGACTTTATATGCGCACTGTCGACGTACCCAAGTTGTACGTATGAGTGATGATACGAGGAGGTACCTAGCTGAGGACGATCGGGTGCCGTTGAAACATGTTGCAGGTACGTGGTATGCGTGCTCAACTCCTGGTTGAACTCACTGCACGACTTGGAGACTCACGGATGCAAGTGAGGTGGGACCGGACAAGTGACCTGGTAAAAGTCGACTTAGCCTCATTAGTGTGGTCTGGTGACTTGATCGACAACGTAGCACATTACCATGATATCGTGTTCGGATACAATCACAGGCGAAGGTCGGATCACTGCCAATCATGACTTGGACGTTCATGTGCTACGTGGCTGTGCCAACCTCACATCTCCGACCGAGTCGTGGCGTCAACACTTATGCTCTCAGCTACACTGACCAGATTTCAATCTCGTCCGTCATTTGCTCAACTACTCGCGTAGCGACACTCGTACCTTGGAAACATCTTGCCACGTACAACTTGCAGTGCAGGCAGCCTAGTTGCAAATACTTTGACACTCCACACGATCGCCTGCATGGTATCCAGGGGTCACGGTACTCGAAGATCCACCACTGCATGCATTTACACACAACACTACTATCCATTGCAAAAACAAACTTGTACTAGTACAGCCTAGCGCTCACCATCGCTTGTGTCACTGGACGACTGTTGTCGGTCCGAGATGTGTCCTCTCGGATCGTTTTCTCTGCATCCATCGTCGTCGACCTCCTTCGAACACCGCATCGGGCTTGGCACGTGTCCGTGGGCGATGCCTCCGCTTGGCGGTAGCAAGGGGTCTTGGTCGACGCACTGGTATCCCAGGTCAGCGTACAGGCAAGCTTTCTGACAACCACCGTCGCCACCGCACTCGCCAGTGTCAGTTCCCACTCTCCAGGCCGTCTCGAGTCTACATGCATCGTCATCTTTCCTGTCCAACTTCTTTCGCAGTCTTTACAGTTTCCCCCAACGAGCGCCGAAAAGACATTGACAGTCGAATGGTACGTTAGGGTCATGTGTGCTGATCTTTGCTAGTCTATATGACAGGTACTTTATATCTTCTGTGGCCTGACAGTGAAGCTGAGTTGTTAACTCCGTCCGATGATCACGGTCAACGCTTAGCTTTGGTCCTCCTGAGCTCGTCGTCACATTAAAGGTCCGCTCGCATGTGAGTAGAATATACTACTGATTGCTAATTGTGACTGGAATTTCGCGGCCAAACGGACAGTAAAACTGGACGGTTTTCGGACAGTGCGCCACACCAAGTTTATCGCGACACCATAGCATCGATATGGGATGTTCTAAGTAGTTGGGTCGGTGCTACTGGATTGGTGGCTCGAGTGAGTCACTGGGGAAGTTTCTCGAGAGCCTCTGTTCCACGTTACTTGTGCGAGAGAGTCCTTTGGAGTCGTCGACAGACTCGGAGCACCGCTTGAGCTAGTCGACGGATCACGCTATAGCAGACAGCGACTGTCCATCGAAATGTATTTCCGAGTACAGGTGATCTTGTGTCCTCCGCTCTCGTTTGAGTGATCTTGCCGATGTTCGTGTCCCTACGTCTTTATAGTGCCCATACACTCGCGCAGCCCTTTAGACAATCCGAGCTAGGGATGGTACCGTTTTTGTGGCTGTGTCTCACCACCGAATGTGTCGAGAGCCATCATGTCCGAAGCTGGGCCATCTTCAACGCCTGTAAAGAGGTCTTTAAACCGACAGGAAATCCTCGAAGAAGACGAATACACAGCTGCCCTTTCTGATATCATCGCTCGCGATTTCTTCCCTTCTCTCGTCCACATCGATGCCACCAACAACTACCTGGATGCTCTCCGCTCAAACGACCCAAGCCTCATCCACGCCTCCGTACGTCGCCTACAAGAGCTCGATTCAACACCCGCACATGCTGCACGAAGAGACTGGCAGTCACCTTTCGAGACACCGTACGGCACAGCACCCTCCGACACACCGTTCCGTACGCCTCGTGCTGCCGGAGAGCTGGCAGCGAAACGACCACGGTACGACACAACCATAAACCTCGACTCTTTCCAGGCGAAATATACCTCAGAGGACAATGCGAGTTTCACCCAGATCATGCACGAGGAAAACAGACAGCGGCGGGAGAGATGGGCTTGGGCTTGGGATGCACAAAGGCGGGTGGAGGAGCAAAGGGTCAAGATGTTGGAAGGGAGGGAGAGGATGTTGAAAGAGCAGCCTGCTGGGCCCGGAGTACGCGAGAAATTCGTGATCGAGCCACCGACGGTTATTGGGCTGATCACCTCAGGGGGAGAACCCGCAGGAATCAGCAATACAGTCGCTCGTGGCGAAGACGACTCAAAGGGAAAGGAACTAGCTATCATCAAGAAAGATGCCTCGGAGCAAGTGGTAGACGTGATGGCCCCGAAGAGGGATACCCGGCATGCTGGGGTAGATGGATGGAAGTTCAAGGTCAGTTGTTCTGCAAACCCTGCCTTCATCTGCCGACCCGTCTCCCGTAGACCCGAAATTCTCTCATGTTCCCGCCCGACGCCGATGTATCGCCCTATGATCCATCGACTTCCAATATCTCCGTCACGCCCGACGCGGTACCCAAAGTGGTCAAACATAGCAATACGCGTCTACCTGAACAAGACATTGAGAGCCAAAAACAGAGTCTCTCCGTCCCTTCAAGCCCAACCCATAGTCGAATAGATGCTGCCATCGAGGGGACTCCATGTAGGCTCATTCCCATTACGTTCCTATCCTTCAACTTAGTCCTTGCAGATCGCCCAAAGTCACCAACCTTTCCGCTTGTCCCTAATGTGCCCTCGCCCACTGCGGACCAAATGGGTTCGAAGGCGGTCAAGCAACTCATGACATGGGGAACTTTAAATGCTACACCCCGGATCATATCCAAGTCCGACGACGTAGCTGAAGAAATGCCACCACCACATACGTTCCAAATCTCAGCACCGTCGAGCCGTGAAGCGTTGTCTCACAGGCTCTCGGTAAGCGCAGCAAAGAGCCTTCGTGCGAAAGCTGGTATGCTCAATGGTTCAACACCCCTGCTTGGGCGTACCCCATCTCGCACGCCGGCGAGAGGCTCAATGGCACCCCCCAACTGGACCCCACGTAGAGCGGACGCACCAGGCAACCTCACGCCTGCTGCGAAGCGATTGTTGGATAGGACCACAATGGGCACGGCTGCAGCACGTCGGGCTGACGCTATGGGGAAGATGTCTCATTGGGGTGGCAACGGGAACTCCAAGGAGAAAGATTTGAGCCATGTGCGATGGACACCAACACCGGTCACACGCAAGGGGTGATGCACTAGCTTGTGATTCGTCATGTATGTGTGCAAGGCTACAGTGCTGTGTCTTGACGACATGAATACAATGCAGGGTTTACAGATCAGACAGTGGTGATCTTGCGACGTTTTACCACTGGAGGTGCATCATCGCCATCCTTGGCAGCAGAGGCTGGTGTTGGTGTTGGTGCGGATGAGGATTCACCGGCAGTTTTAGGCTTTCTCTTGACTATAACGCCCTTGAGCGCTTTCTTGACAGACACTTCCTTCTTGGGAACTGGTATGGACACTTTGGCCTGGTCATCCCCGCCGGGTTTAGACGGGGCAGATGATTTTGAGACTGTCGGAGGTGGGTTGTTGATAGCATTCTCTCTTGCTGCAACAGCCCTGGGAGCAAAGTTAACGTGAAGACGCGGTCATGACTTGCAATCGTTACTTTCTAAAGCCAGAGAGTTGTTCTCCATCTTGAAGCTTGCGCAGCTTTTCTTCCTCGTCCTGCTTCTCTCGTATTGAATCGAGGAACATGATTTCGTCCTCTTCCAGCGCCCGAAACTGGTTGGCTGTACGGGCACATCAGAACAGGTCGGACGAGGGTATAACCACGGCAGCGAATCACCTAGCTTTGTCTTTTCTTCCCATTCTTCTTGTTTGGCTGCCTGAGAGGTATTCATGAGCCACCGCTGTGTATCGGGGGTGAACTTACCCTATTCGCAGCTAGTTTCTACGGTGGTGGGAATCAGCATAGGGGACCAGGAAGGCGTGGAGGGGCTCGCCTCAGCCAAGCTTCGACCATCGAAAGCGTCTTCTGTGGGTTGGGGAGGAGGTTCTTGTCCTAGTCTGAAAGGGATGAACGAACGTGCGCTGGTGTGATGTGTACGTTGTGTACGAACCTCGCGTACGCCGCCTTCCACTGTTCTTCTCTTCGTGCGCGGGCAGTGTCGACGTCTGTCTGAGACACGAATCTCGACGCGACACCGGTAACAGAGACGGTCGGGACGCCTTCCTCCATCTGTTGGAAAGAGCTCTTTGTCGGGGTCGGAAAGCAAAGTGACAGACGCTCTTAACCGGCAACTACCTACATGTCTCCCTCCGTCAACAAGCAGGCGTCCCTCCCCTCCGACTTGGACAGCACTCATCCTCACACTCACGTCTTGACCGCACCCTCCAACGCCAGGGCGGTCGTCACCGCACCCCGTGCGTACTCGAATGCCAGTCCTCATGAGGTAGTACTCATTCTCGCTTGCCACACAGCTTGGGCACAGGACGAACCACCGTCCCCTGCCGACCAGTACGATGAGATCAACAAGCTCGGGCCCAAAGTCATCGCCCCCACCCGGCCACCAGACTTGGCATCAAGCTCCACGTCTTCCTTTGATCGTGAGAGCGATCATCGTTCCCGATGGTGGACCTTTGTTCGTCCCCGCCAAGGATCCATAAAGCGTGATCGGCGGGTAATCGACACGACAAACCGCGACCAGCCCCAGACCGATGATCGACAGTCGCAGTACCTCGTCAGTTTACCTGAGAGACGATCCGACGAATCACCTGTACTCCGCTCGACTTCCCCAGCTCCTTTTGCCCCCGCCGGAAGCAAGACTCTGAGACGGGATTCTCCTAGGAGAGGCAGAAATGAGACACACGACAGCCAGTATGCTCATATGCCCGAAAGACAAGACACTGAGTCTGGTGAAAAGTCGACACTCGCTCGGTCAAGGAAGAATCGCTTCACGGGTTTCATTCTGACAAATATATACGTGCCTCTGGTGCGCTCTTGGCCCTCTCTTATCCAGCTTGGACCTTGGCATGACACCCCCGTAGCTCTTCAGATTCATAAACATCACATTCACGACCACTGTTCTGGCCGTGGCGATCCGTATGAGACAATGGGAAATGGAGTATCATGTGATGGGAGCAGTCGGAAGCTCGCCGTGAGTGAACCTTTGAACCTTGGTATTCACCCGACTCACCCCTCGACTGTCTTGTAGAACACTTGTGATCATCTTTGCGCCGCTGACGCTTGTTCATGTCATGGTTGCCATCTATGTGAGACACGCATTTCCAGATACGCCTTCGACATGTCTCTTACGGGCTTCCAGGTAGAGTATTTCAGTCGACCCCTCGGACTATGGCGTACGTCCAGGAAGCTTGCCCATACCTTGCTGGAAGTATGTTTCATTTGCGCATGGTCTGCGGCTTTGTCGCTTTGCTTTGACAACTACTTCACGTCTCCCATACCATGTGCAACCGCCAGCAGCATCGCTTGGTACAGTCAATTGACGCGACCGCCACTGAATTCGCCCGGCATAGGACAGATCGGTGATACGCTCTGCGACAGCCAGCTCGCGTTGATCTGTCTCGTCATGGTTGGTCTCATCATGTACTGCACCAACCTCGTTATCAGTCTGTTCAGAATATTCGAAAAGGTCAAGTATCATGCAGGCACTCGAAGGCGGGTATGAAACACCCTGCCCTCGTTCCTGCTTCTGCCATGGACCCTTCCGTTTGTCTATCGATTGTATATCCTGGTTGTACATTCTGTAACACGCTACTACAGTAGATATTCTTTCGTCCGATTTAGTCCCACACGAAATGGCGACCCGTTCGCACGCGCAGCCGAGATAGCACCGACGTTAACATTGCGCACTTGTACACTTCCACCACTGGCAGATGAGTACACTGCCCGAACTTGAACACGATGAACGACGCAGGTCAAGGTCGCGACCTCCAAAGTTGACAACCAGCGACTATGCAATCGGCATATGTCTTCTCTTCGTCGTCGTTATTCTGTGGACCTTATCCAATTTCGTGACCCAGGTAGACCCCCCAGCTGACCGGCTGGGCATCACTGACAACTCTCTAGTATATGTTTGTTGGTGGAAGTTACAAGAAACCCTTTATGTGCGCTCTGGTTTCCCTGACTGCCTGCGGGCGTTGACGGAGTGGCAGGATAACGTATCTGAGCACGGCTTCCTTCACGCTCTATCTGTTGCCCGCCTATCTGCGGGGGTCATTCGGGGCCACTATGTCTCCGAGTCGGCGGAAGAATACCAAGTGAGCACGTTGCATCGTCCGACCTCTCACAAGCTCTTGACGGGAAATCCACAGTTACCAGCCTTTAACTCAAGACGCGTCCAGCGAACATGACACTCTGGTGTGTCTGCTTTTGTTGGCTCGTGATCTGCCCCTTTCAGCTTCTACAGACCACCCGGTCGTTGCGCGAGGTCGACGATCGACTCACGCCTGAGGAGACTAGGAAGATTGCAATCTATTTCTGTTTCCTTTGGTTCATCGCTAATTGGGCGCTGAATGCCTCGCTTGCATACACGAGTGTGGCGAGCGCAACCGTTTTGTCCAGCATGAGCGGTAAGAGTTTTATTGTGCTGATCAGCCAGTGTCTGACAGTCATGTAGGCATATTTACCCTGGCAGTTGGCCGCATATTTCGCGTAGAGACATTCACTCTGGTAAAGACTGCCGCAGTTCTGACAAGGTATGTGCACCTAAGTATTTAGGTCCGTCTTCAAAACTCACGTGAACAAGCTTCGGAGGTGTTGCCCTAGTGTCACTTTCCGATTCATTATCCAAGGGAGTACATGGGCCTACTGTCAACGGCCAGTCCGTCAATTTCGCAATTCTAGGGGATATTCTTGCTTTGCTTTCGTCCCTGTTTTATGCCGTGTATATGGTATTCTTGAAGGTGCAAATTAAGGAGGAGTCCCGGATAGATATGCAGCTTTTCTTTGGCTATGTGGGACTTTTCAATATCTCGCTATGCTGGCCAGTTGCACTTCTTTTGCACTGGCTTGGAGTGGAGCCTTTGGAGCTTCCCGGTACCAAGGAAGCTGTCGTGGCCATCCTCATCAACGTAAGTATACGTCTGTCTTGCCGTCGTATATATCCTTGCGGAGGATGTAATGCTCACCTGGTCTACAGATGTTCATCACGCTATCGAGCGACTACATATATGTCCTCTCGATGCTCAAGACCACACCACTCGTCGTTACTGTTGGTCTTAGTCTCACTAACCCTTTGGCAATGATTGGCGACTATTTCCTCGGCAAGCCTGTCACTTTCCAAGTGTTTGTAGGTGCAGTGCTTGTTACGGGTGCATTCATCGTGGTTGGGATACATAATTCCAAGCCAAAAGAGGGCGAGGTGCCGCTAGCTGAAGATCTGCCTGGTGATGGAACGGGGGAACAGGCCCAACTCCGTCTGGGTGAAGCTGTTCCGAGGTTGGAATCACAAGCGGATACTAGGTTCAGTGCTTAGTTTCGGTTTTTTGGGGTTTCGCGCGGAGCAGTTCATCGATGACCCCACCATGCAAACCTATTGACAGTCAGCGTCTATATAGAGTAACGTTTCTTCTTGGTTTTTTTTCTAGATCTTCACTGTTGTGGATTCCAATGTAATTAGATTGTTGTGCGAGCATCTACATAGTATCGCATTGTCTGATTGGGAGCCAGCTTCCAAATCAAGCCCATTCAACATGGTACATCACTATCACTTCACGGACCCGCTAGCACGCTCACTCCCGTCCTAGCCCAAGGAACGCAGGATCCGTGTCGGAGCCCATCAGCCCTCTGCAAAACTGTCCAAGCGGCAGTTTGCGGTCCCGGAGGATGCAGTGGAAACAGTGGAAATCGGTGCCGCTGACAACGTAGTAGAGGTATCGGTGAGGAAAATCCTCCAAGCATGCATGCTCACATCTCCCAACGGATGATACATGATTCGTCGCGAGACAGGGCAACGACGTTCTCGGGTCCTTGAACCCAACCCCTGCTACCGTGAGCAAGAAGGGGAAACAACAGTTAAAGCACGAGGTCTTTATCGATCGTACGTATTGGAGCCTGACGAAACATGCAATTGCTTTGATCTGGCTTCAGGAATCAAGTCATCTAGCACGCCTTATTCAAAGGCACAAAAGCGTCGCTTCAATAGGAAGCAGCGAGAACAATTGGGCGGTGGGCTTGGCTCCATCGAAGCGGTCATATCCGCGTTGGAAGAAGAGGAGATAGTACCACCCGCAGAGAGAGACTCGAATGCCGCTTCTTCACAGCAACCACCGCAAGCCAAAGCGAGGTCGGGGATTATAGGCGAGGGTAAAGATGCTCCCCTGACCAAGGCTCAGAGGAAACGTGTTTTGTGCGTCCTCAACAGCGATGTATTGTCTTGGCCCAAATTTAATCCTTCTAGAGAGATGGAAAGGCTCCGGCATCCACTCATTCTAACAGATCCCCATTATGCTGCCCATCCCTTCCAGACCATCCGCACGCATGCGCAAAACACGCTGGAGAAGCGTCCTGGTATGCCACCCGTTTAGATGTATTGAATCATATCTCGCCTTTGCATTTGTACGCTCAGGCTGGGGCACAGTGGGGAGGCATACATATTAATCGCAAACATATTAACAAGCTGCTATATAGCATGTCACAACATGTGGTCTCGTAGGGGTATGTGTCGTATCGTATCAAAATCCGCAAGAGTACAACACCCATTACCTCGGAAAAAGTGATGGAGAGTCCTCGTCAATGGCTTCTTATGCATCCGGATCATCGCCGGCCCTGCTCATCCCAGCGCTCCAAACAGTACTACCACTTCCACCAGCACTCTTCTTGCTCCTTCGGCTCCTCCATTCTTCTCCTAGGCTTTTTCGGGGAACGAGCTCCGTGAAGCCGCCCGTGCCTCCTTGGGCTATTTCTTCGCCAAGGGTACGCTCGTGGGCATCCAAGGCAGTGAGAGTGTTTTCAGCTTCCGCTTGTTCCAACGCTTCCTGCGTGAGTTCCACTGTGCCATTCCCAGATATTCCAAGTCCATAACCAGTCTGATTTTTCAGGGAGAGTCCGGAGTTCACCGAGGAAGTATCAGAGTGGCCCGTGGTCGAACGCGATCGGAAGAATGAGAAGCGATGATCTGGCACAGCGGTTGCTGGCGGACCGCCAGGAGAAGAATAACTTTTTTGCATAGGAACGGCTGCAGGAGAGCCCATTGAACTGACGGGTGAATATGCGGGTATGTCGATGCCCATCAATTTCATGGTCGCGTGGAGGCGCTCTCGTTCTCGTCTATCTTCTTCGTCTTCGAACGTTTCTAATTTGCGAGCACCCGTGACGGGCGTGGTACCGGGTTTCAGTGTTAGTGGGCGCAAGCTATCCGTCTTCTTCTCGCTTCCACCGAACATGTTGAAGCCCTTCCAATCAAAGGATAGTGAGCGGCGTTGTGCTTTGATATCAGGTTTATTGGAAGATCCAAGAGGTGGCGTCGCGGTCACAGGCGACGGGGCAGGTGTGGTATTTGCTGGGGTAGAAAGTACACGTCCAAAGATTGCAGATTGAGGTCGTTTGGTGGACGTGGCCGGCGCTCCGAGGTCACGCGCCAACGGGGCTGTCTTCGGCGGCTTCTCGTAGTCAACAGCGAGGACGTGCTCGAAGCCTTCTTCTGCAATAATTCGGTCGATGATCTTGGAGGCGTAAAGCGACAATGCTTTGTTTGCATCCCGCAAGGATTTGACTTCCGTACGCAGCGCCTCTATATCGCTCGAGGACGAAATCTGTTCGTGCGATTCCGAGGTGGAAACCTTCCTCGCGTCCACGGAGTTCTTTTTCCTTCGGCCCTTGGCATTAAGAACGGAGCGATCATCAATTGACTCTCCTAAAAGGTTATCTCTGTTCTCCGCACGACCTAATTCTGCCGCAAGGTCGAGACCAGGTCCGGTAATAGGGAGGTCTGCTAACGATTCGCCTCTGGGGGGACGAGCAGGAGAGTGTGTTGCAGATCCAGTCCGCCGAGCATGTCGTCCGTGGGGCCGACGCGGTGAGTCGGGACGATGATGATCAGGTGAGTGACCGAGTGGATCCTCTGCTTCCTCTTCTTCCACTCTATCCAGTGTGCTTCTAGCATTGCTTCTCAACGAGCCTACGTCGTTTTCGTCGGTCATGTCCTCCTCGTCTTCTTCTAGACCGGATGTCGAGCTGGGAGCGCCACCTACTTGTTTCATGAGGTCGAATTGTCCGCTCAGCGTCTTTTCCCTCAACAAAATCATGTAGCTCTCGTTCTCCTCCTGCACCTGATTATTCACCCTCTTCAAGTCAACGAGTTGTGTTTGCAAAAGTATCAGGGTGCTTTGCAGCGATGAATACGATGTGGAGAGTGTTGACAGCTCGAGGCGGAGAGCCGTCATCTCAGCTGGTTCGTTGTCAGGGTCATCGAGAGCCTGCGCCGGGGGTGGGGTTACGGCGGGCGGCTCAGTTGGGGAATGAGGTGGCTCGGGATCAATTTCGGGCTCGGTTTCGAGAGGACGGATCTGGTCCACCTGCCTACGGGCTTGAGTGAGAGACTGAATGCGGGACTTGAGATGCTGCTCGTTGTCATAGAAGGCTTGACGCTCCGCTTCGAAGGTGGATGTCTGGGAGACGTAATGATCGAATGGGTTATCTATCGAGGGAGAAGGTGATGGAATACCTGTTCATTGTAGCGTCTTTGGAGATCTCTCTTCTCCTTCTCTAGCTCGCGCACTTGAGCCCTGAGTTTCTCGGCGACTTCGATGCGAGCAGCCATCTCTTCCTCCATGCGGGCCTGATCAGCATAGAGGTCATTGAGTCTAGCTTCGGCTGTAGACAAAGAGGAGATCAAGTTGTCATTTTCGTTCGTGAGGGTGGTTATTGTCTGGTCTTTGTTTTGCAGTTGTAGCAAGAGCTGGAAGAGGCGGGAGGTGAGACCGGGGAAAATGTGGATCGACGGAAGCACATGCCTGTTCTTTCTGCTCTGTCTCAAGTCTGAGGGAGGCAGACAGGACCTCGCGCGACTCGGGCGTTGAGCCCAGCGAGCTGGACGCGGTGCCTTTTACGGAGGTGCGACGGGAGATACCGGCGGCGGTGAGGGCGGGGGCGGGGGCGCGTGTAGGACGTGCTGAAGTCGCTATTCTCGTCGCTGTCGTTGTCGGCGGTGATGTGGGGTTGCTGTTGGACGATCTGCGGGATGGCGGGGGAGTCGCGCGGGATGTCATGTAGGCAGTGGTAGAGAAAGCGAGTTTACGCGAGACATGATGGACATGCATTCCGAGTCCCTTGTGAACGCACGTCCCTCCCAGTGCTCCTGCTCTCCTCCTAAGCTCACCGTCCCCCGCAGCTCCTCGCCGCGCTCAGACAGCACACGGCGGACCCAGTCAGAATATCATCGATACCCGCCCTCCCTGCGTTCTATCGCGGCGACGTGATCGAGATCCAAGGACCAGCATCGTCAGGCAAGACACATTTACTCTACCACTTGCTGCTCTCCGTTCTCGTTCCCTCACAACGCCCAGAGATCGCCGTCGTCGTTTACGACACAGACGCCGCCTTCGACATCCAACGATTCCGCCATCTTCTCCTCTCACGCATATCCCGTCTCCCGTCCAGCACTCTCGACCCTCACGAATGCGTCCAGCGGGCTCTCGCGCGCTTGCACTTATTTCGTCCGACGTCCTTCGCCCAGCTCGCCGCCTCGATCGCGAATCTGCCGGCGTACCACTCATCTCACATGCCAAACCAAGAGATAGCCGTGCTCGCAATAGACTCGATCAGCGCTTTTTACTGGGCTGACCGTTTTGCTGCCGAGCAGTTGCGCGATCCTGCCTCAACAAAGGACAAGACCGCCCTCCATCATGTCTTGGATGCCATCCAGAGCGTACAACGCTCGCATCGCCCGCTCGCCATCCTGACAAACTGGGCGCTCAACAGCGGACCATCTCGCTCTGATCCGTTATACAGGCAGCACCTCCATCCATTTCCTGTGATAGAGGATGACATTCCAGACCTTGGCGCCAAGGTATCGAGCAACACCGATCATTCTTCCTCATCTCCGTTCCGTCTTGCCCACCATATCTCCTTGTCATCTCCGTCGTTCGACCCATTTCCTGCTGCGCCACTCGACGAAGCGCTTCTTCGCAACGCACGTCATGGGAAAGGGAGCACCAACAATGGTCAAGTGCTTTGTTTGATGAGGTCGTATGGAGCTCGTGACGCTGTTCGCTTCACTTTTCAGATCACGGAGGACGATACCCTTGTCCTTTCCCAGAATTGATACTGTAACGCGCTATCCTATTTCGAGTGAACAGCTATAACACATTTCGCAACTATTTGTGAGTAAATGTCCGCGGGATTATGAATAGTACGTAGATTAACTAATGACGAATGGAATGTATGCAGAGATTAAAAGCAAAAATCTAACAAATAGCTGGATGAGTAAGTTAGTTCCCAACTTCGAGTGTCCCGATCGATCGTCCGTTATTCAGCGCAAAGAAGTGTAGACAGTGTCCAGATGCAGTTCGTAGGCTTCTTCAACCGCCCGTCGCCTGATATTCCCTTTCGTCACTGTCCGAGGAAGTGACTTGGATGATACTATGATAATCAACTCGGGCGAAGTGATCCGCTCATGCAGATACCGTCTGCTATGGAACGGCCGCGTTTTTCGAATGATCTCCCTCTTCAGTTTGTTGTGATCTACCCCGGCCGCAGGCTCAACAAACAATGCCGGTGATGGCCTGCCTGTGCCGACAACGATGCAATCTTCAATCAGTTCACCGCAAGTCGCCCGAACGTTATCTTCAATCGCCCTGAGAACATCTCTATGTCAGCAACCCCAACTTTGGGATGGCATGGTACATACTTGGTGTCGCAGCGCAAGCTATTTTCGCTCTTGATCCAGTCGTCGTTACGACCACAAAAGCTGTACAACCCTGTCCCCGTTTCCTGGAACAGATCACCAGTGTGGAAATGGCCATCAGCACTCCTCAGCGAGATGTCCGGACAATCGCCAGAATCGGCTAAAATGACCAGTTCGAGCAGCTGAGTAGATGACTGATGCCCAGAGGTGGCGTCGATGGGAACGAGCGCGTACGAGGTGTTAGGGAGGGCACGAAGTAGTGCAGCGTCCCTGCCGCTGCCACCTATGGAGAGAAGCATAGCGCCACATTCGGTACTTCCGAAGAGATTCTGCGGAACAGTCAATACGATTTCCATAGATTCTGACAGCGGGTAATATACCTTGATCTTGATTTCATTGCGGTAAGCGAATTCCTCGTCTTCGCGAGGGAGCGGCAGACCACTGAAGATAATCTCGCTGAGATTTCGTAGGTGACCGAGAAGCTTTGGATGCGAACGGGCATTACGGAGATGGGCAGAAAGGAAAGTCGAGAATTGATTTAAGCGGTTAAGATCACAGCGGAGAATCATGTCGAGCAATTCTTCGGAGGAAAACGCGATTTTAGTCGGTTGAATAGTACAGGTTCCGTGTTGCAGGGAACCGATCAGCACTTGGAAGGGACCATCAAGATCGTCACGGGAGAGGAGTAGAACTTGTACTCACTGAACGTTTGGGCGATATGACACATGCTCCCCCTGTTGGAAGAGGATCAGTATGAGCAAAGATGAATGATCTGCAAGACTGACATCCAGGTGGTTACATCTTGGCGCTGCGGATCGCGAGGAGCGCAGATAAACTTGGCCTTTGTCACCATTGTGGTTAACCATCGCTGGCTACAAGGCACGAGTTTCGGACTACCGGATGTTGACCCGCTCGTGTGGAATACGAAGACGGTCTGATCCCCACTCACAGGGGCGAGTGGCGGCAATTCCTCTGAACAAGGCTCCATCTTGTCCTTTTCAATAGCGAGAAAAGTTGATAAAGGAAAGTCTGCAGTCGCGCGAGCAAAGTCGGAGGCATAAATGAGAGCACAGGCATTCTGTTTGCGGAGGAGCTCGAGGATAACGTCGGGGCTCGGAAGCCGTATGCTGAACAGCTGAGGGATATAGCCAGCTCTCGAGATACCGTATATGTGGAGCACGTCCTGGTAGGTCATGCCACCGAGCCTAGATAGAGGTGAGAAGGTCGGTATAAGGGAGGATGATGGGGACTGACCAAAGGCCGACGACGGCGTTGTCTGGAATGCCGACAGACTTGAGCAATCTACGGTAGTAGCGTGCGGTGTATTCGACATCTTGCTTGAATTGGTGATATGATATTGAAAGCCAATCATGTACCTGACCGGTGGAGGGATCTGATCGTGGGACCTTGAAGGCCGGAGCGGACGGGTAGAGTGAAGCACTCTGGTCGAGGATGGTAAGATGGGACGGGTGCATGGGATGGGGGGATCTGAGTGGGTGTACAGGAAGAGCGAGGAGGGTACCTTTATATACATGCTGTCCACGGACCGAGGTCTCGAGTCACAGCGCTCCGATACGGAGTGTGTGACAAATGGGGGTTGAAAGAAGAGGTCGTCAGGCCATCGAGGAGGAGGAATAGCCACCGTAGCGGTGATAGGGCATGGATTGAAACATGTCGCAGGCACTGCAGTGTCAGCTGCAAAGTTAGATCTGTGACGGCAGAGGTCCTTTGTACCGTAAACGGCTTATGATACGGACACTCGTTGGAACGGAAGAACGAGGAACCATTGACATTACCAGCAGGGCACTGCTGTATACGGGCAGTGGTTGGCCATTCCTGCGAAATGAATGTGAGTCAGTGCCTCGTCCCACACCCGCCGTTGGCCGACCCCTCCGACTGCGGCGGAACTTGGCGCGTCTATCAGAACGTGTTGGTGGTTCAACATCACAGCCTGCGGACTGTTTATGCTGCCGAGTCGTGCTCGTCGCGGCTCTACCGTGGAAATTTATTCGGCAGTCTCCGGACTACCCTTGAACCGCGTCTTCAAACCAGCCCCTTCCTCCTCGTGCTACATTTTTCTACAAGCAGGTATTTAAACCATCCCCGGAGCGACCCCGTCTCATTTTACTCCTCCCAGGTTCATCACACCACCGTGGTGGACGTGACAGCCTCGCCCGTTCTGGCTGCCCATGCTAAGGGCAGTCGCCCATCACGCCAAGCAAGCTCTGCTCGCCCCTGGAAAACGCCACGAACATATCCCAACGCTCACCGTCCCTTCCCCCTCGCTCCATTCGTCATGCTCCTCCCACTCACACGCACTCGCGCTCACCGAACACCGCCCTCCGCGCATCTCGCAAGGCACTCCTTCGGTCCACGTTTACCCAGAGTCCCTACTGTCCGTTCCAGAAACACCGCCCCCGGTCTCATCTGCTCCACACCCAGCCGTCTCTCCCGGTCATCTTCCTTCCGGGATCATAGATACTATCGATGCATTTTCTTCCGCCACCATGCAAGACATGCCAACCCTCGTGTCGGATATCAATGCTTCCTTCAAGTTGCGCAGGTACTTCCGCCAGAGAGAATCTGCAAGGCGTTTGGCACAGTTTCTAGCATCCACCTCTCGGCCGTCGCGAGCTCACTCTGTAATGGCACTCGCACACGCATTAGGATGTCGTTTCAAACCCAACCATTTCGAATCTGTCCTCCATCAGCTCTCCTTGAAGGACCATTGGTCTTTGATCCCCCCTTTGGTGTCCCTCGCAAGGGATCAATGCGGAAAAACCACTGCTCGTCTTCTCAACTGGAAAATGAGAGCTCTCATAGAATGCCATCACTTTGGTCACCTGGATCACGTGATCGAAGAATTCGTGCAGGACAATGTTCAGCCTACTCAAAGAACGTTTCACCTTCTTGTCTCCGGGCACCTTCGCAATCAAGACTTGGATTCTGCCAAGAGATCTTTGCAGCTCATGGAGAATGCTGGCTTTGCTATCGATGCCTCTACCCACGCACTCATCGTCACCACATATCGATCCTTAGGCTTGGACCCTCAGGTCCACGCACGAGCGCTCGAGGCTTTGCATCATGTCGATGTCCGGACATCTACTCGAGTGCTCAACAGCATCATCCAACATTCCCTCGACGTTGGCGACGAATGCGCTGCAGCAGAACACATCAACCGGATGATCGGCCCCGCGCCTTGCAGAAACGAAAGAGAGACGGCCCATCAACCCGGAGGTACTACCACAGAGGTCGACGGCGCCTTGCCCTCACGCACCGGTTCTTCCGCCTCTTCATTCGAAAGAACACCCGTGATCCACCCGGATGCGGCCACATTCACAATCCTGATCAATTACTTGAACAACCAGCGACAATACCATCGAATCCACAAGGTATTAAACCGCATGGTCGAAATTGGTGTCAAACCCGATGCCGGCGTTGTGGCTGCTCTTATTCGTACCTACTGTCTCAACGGTCGGGACGACATAGCTATGAGCATGTTGGCTGCGATGCTCGAGTCAGACGCGGATGCCCGAGGTCTACTCGCTCTTCTCCGCGTGAAAAGCGAGCACCAGCTCCCTATCGACGTAAAGGGTATTGGTTTGACCGTACATGTCCTGAACGCTGCACTACCCCGAGTAATGGAGATCCGCGGACTCAGTGGCGCGAGATTCGTCATCCGTATCATGCGGTCCAGGGGTATACAGTCGAATGCGGCCACCGTCGAAGTATTTCTCAAGTATCTCGACCGTATGGAGCACATCGAAACACGACAGCTGACTCAGGTGCTGCGGAACATGTCACGAAAGATTCATGGCCCCACCATTCGTCATCTCAATGTCGTCCTTCGCAGTGCATTGCGCCGAGAGAAGCACAGAGTCCATGGTACTGGATGGGATACCACTGCCGCCAAGTTTTCACCGACAAGGCGGTACACCTTTGCATTCCCGGAGAATCGCAACATCCTCACTTCCGAAATTTTTGATCCTAGTGGCAACCACTATCATCCGCACGATCATTCCTCCATTCAGTCTACCATTCTCGCCCTCTCCCGCAAAGGAATCAAGAATGATCGAGCTACCTTTGGGATGTGGCTCAGGCATGAAGGCACCGCCGACCCCACTCTTGAAAACGCGAAGTCCGTGTTTTGCCACATGGTCGACAAGGGCATGCATCCAAATCGTTATCACTTCGTCTCTCTCATGGATGGTTTCTCACGGGTCGGAGATATGCAGTCTGCTGAGCAGGTCATGCGATCTGCCAAGGCAGCGGGTTTTGAGCCAGACGTGGTGATGTGGACAGTGCTCATCTCGGGCTACGGGCGTAAAGGAGAACCTGGGTTAGCAGTGAGGACTTTCCGGACGATGGTCGCCGCTGGTATCCCGCCTGACGTACCGGCCATTGATGCTCTCGCCCATGCGTATTTTGCTGTCGGAGCATATTCGGTAGCCAGAAGGGTCTTGCTTGAGCTGTGGCCTCGAGCGAAGCCGTTTCCAAGCGAACTCAAAAATGCACCTCTCAAGCAGCTCGCGCGTATATTCCGTCAATCAGGGGACGCAGGCGCGACTAGGAGGGAGTCTCTGACTGTACCGGAGCGACGCTCCTTCAACCGGAAGCTTCACCAGTTATTGCAGGAGTGGAAGGAGATGTAGCACCCTCAACGTCTCTTGGTTGTGCGACAGTCCGTGTCGATAGATATTTATCCTAGTAGTGCCAGGTGTAAAGCCTTGGGATAATACACATGATGGAAATACATCCCTACAAATCAAGTCGTCCGTCGTCAAATCAATCAATGTCCTATCGCATGTGTGCAAACTTTTGGTCTAGTAACCGTAAAGCTTCCCTAACACCATCGGTAGTGACCTCTCTCAGCCTCCGTCGCCCGCATTCGACAAGCACGTGTTGTGGAACTAGCCGAGGCGGCGACTCTCGCTGTCTCTGCTTCTGATGGAAGTGCTCGTGAGGGTCCGTGAGTAGCACAGACTGGTCCTCCCCCGCAGCAGTTGGCTCGTGATGGGAGAGTCCTGCATTGCGATCTGGTGTGACAGATCTTGGTGCAGGGGATATGACGACACGAGATCCATTGCACTTTGATCTGCGCGCAACGACCTCGGCCAACAATGTCAAATCCGCAAAGGCAACATTGGGGTGTGACTTGAGCTGACGCCATGCGTCGTCCGTTGATATAGTTTCAGGCCCGCGAGGTGGAGTCGCAGAGGAGATCATGGGCGCGATGCCACACGAACCGCATTTACTGATGTCCCCGCAGCAACCACCGACCAGAATTTTGTCCGTTTGATTGGTTCTTTTGGGACAGTCGATGCAAGGCACGGTGGAATTCACAGTATGACCAATGGCCTGGCAGAATGCCTTGCCAAAGTTGTCATCAGCGCAAGCCATGCAATTGTCGGGGTCACCTGAACACCTGGAAGCTGTAGACGAGGAGGTGGTGGATATGGGCGCGACTGGGAATACAGAATTTGCCCTCGAAGTACTCGACCTACGACGAATAGGCACGGGCGCCTGGAATGCTGGCAGATTGTCGAAGATACTCATCCCAGTGGTCGGAGGGGTATTGACGTGAGCGGATTGATCCAATGATGTAATCGACTGCTGGTTAAGGCTCTCGCTCTGGAGAGTAAATTGTTGGTTGAGCGAATTGGTACTGATGCTGGTTGACCGTGGGACAGACGCTTCTCTGCACACGCAAGGTGCGTCTGGGCTACACAAGATGCAGGTGAACGAAGCGACAGGATCTTGGCCGTCCAGATTGCTAGCTGTCTCATCTGATGTCGTGAAAGAGAGGAGGTCGGTGATTGCAGGCGGTGTGGGAAAAATTGAATGCTGGGAGTGAGTCTCGTGTCCTCGAGGAGAGAAAGCGCGAACCGCAGGGGTGGCGTCGGGAGAAGACACCAAGGATGATGACGACGATGAGAAAGAAGACGGGAGAACGGGTGGAAGAGCCTCTTGCTTGTCTTCGTCGACCCTGGCCCGCTTTTTCACGGAGTCGTCAGCTGGATGGAAGCTGGGAGTCCTCGAGATGTCGTCGTACGGTCGCTTCCTGTCCTTGTCGAGAAACTCGTCGCGTTCTTGTTCCATTCGAACAATTTTCTCCCGAAGTGCCCGATTCTCTTTGCGGAGTTCCTCGTTCTCCTCCCTCATCTTCTTTGCGATGTTCTGGAGAGCAACATTGCGCTCGATTTCTCCCTGTTCGTATAAGTGCAGACGAGCCTGGAGTTCGGCGAGTTGATTTTGCTTGCGTTCGCGAAAAGCGCGCTGGGCAGCTCTGTACGAGGCAAGTCAGCACCGGCTGGAAATACGAGATGCTAGGGGTGTCTTGCCTGTTCTGCACCCGTCTACTGGCGGATGATTCCTCGTCCTGAAGTAGAAATCAGTGTATGGCCGAGCATCGGACGCGGGAGGACGAACAAGATGGTCTTTGGGATCAGTTGGGCGAGAGCTGGGTTCTCTCTTCGGCTTTCGGCCGGGTTTTGGCTTCGCGGGAATGACCCATTCCTTTGACGCTGTGGCGGTATGAATCAAAGTTCTATAAAGTGAATACGTGCGTACGTTGTGCCCATAGGGTGCAGGAAGGAGGAGAGGCAGGAGACAGCTCGACTGGGGACATGACGGTCTGCTGATTAGATACAAACTGTGACGTCGGACATTGACATGAAGCACAGCCACAACTCATTCTACAATCTCCTCGACCTGTTCAATCACCTCATCGATCCACTCCTCAATCTCCTCCTTTGCCTCCTCCTCGCCAACGTGGTCCGGTTTCCGCTTCTCGTCCGCAACATCTCGCTTGCACCGTGCCCGCCATGCATTCCACTCGTCCACCAGCCGCTTGCGATGCGCA
Source organism: Tylopilus felleus (assembly GCA_038091295.1). Classification (NCBI taxonomy): domain Eukaryota; kingdom Fungi; phylum Basidiomycota; class Agaricomycetes; order Boletales; family Boletaceae; genus Tylopilus; species Tylopilus felleus. Next base: position 53,161 of record JBBPOE010000053.1, on the reverse strand, counting down.
ATCAACTCGGCGCTCACGTTGCTTTCCTCTGCCGCATCCTCTTCATCAAATGTACGACTGTACTCCTTCAAGTTTCGACGAATCTGTTTTTGCTGCTCTTTGGTCAGTAGCGTGCGTGGGCGGGGTCGCCATATGAATTGCTTGAACCGGTCCAGGATATGCTTCTCGAGCTCTTGCCCGCGAAAGTCCCAAATCGCGTATCCGTTCTCGAGCTAATATCCGATCAGTAACAATCAACGCTCGTTCATTAAACATCCTACCGTATGTCTCCATGCACTCGCACTTGTCGCCAGGTACCTTCCGCTCGGATCCCACTCTACGTCTGTAACTCCATAGTGATCCGCTGATCCAAGCTGCTGGATGCCAGAACCCCACTCCGCCGTCTGACCTTCTCTACGTTCTTCGCTGTTAAAATCGAGGTCCCAGAACTCGAGTTCAGACTTGGTAGACGAGCCCACAGTGGCAAGCACCACGTGTCGTCCTCGCGGTGACCACCGAATAGTGTTGCTCGTCCGAGATGCAAGTGTGTCTGATACAGTACATTAGCAACCCCAAAGAGCACATAACACCACGAAGCGTACGTAGAAGCCTGAAATCATTCTTGGTTCGATCGAGTTGGTAGAAGCTAATGTCAGTCTTGATGGTGATACCCGGGCCCGGATTTCCGATATTCGGGTCACTACTCGAAACGATGGCAAATCGTTCGCCTTTGGGTTCCCATGAGAAGTCCGTCACAGTGTCTAAATACCCAGTCAGTACAGATCAGCGTCCAGAGAAATGGGTCAACCTTTGAGCTCCACCACCTCCACTGGAAAGTCTTTTTCACGAACTCGAAAGATTTCAAGGTTGCAAAAAATAGATTTCTTTGTTTTTGTGTGACGATCGACTTTAACGCACAAGAAGTCGCCATGGTTTTGCCAGTAGAGTTTACACTGGCAAAGATCCGTTTAAAATCAGCTTTCTATCCAATGAATTAAAACACCAACCTCCGTCACGTTAAATAGATTCTTTTGGCGGAGAATTCGTCTGCTGGGGAACTCCAGCAGGGTAACTCTCGCAGGTTGATTGGCCACTTCGGGTGTCCAGTATGCCAGCATATTCTCTCGAGCCTTCTTCGGCGGCTTGTCACCTTTGGCGGCCTTTTCACTATCGTCCCTATCCTTGTCACCGTGGGGACACCATTCAAAGTCAACAACACCCTCAATCTTCAGGCTTTTCTTGTCGTGGAGACCCATGCTAGGCAGCTCGTACACGCCAATTTGTTGACCCGGTGTCACTCGTGCGACAAACTTATCGTCGGCGCTCCATTTGAGCGCGGGCCACTGCATCTGTTTCTTCACCGAGGGATCATCACTTTCAAAAAGAGATGTGGGGAAAGTTCGAAGTAGGCGACCTGATTTGACATCCCAGACAGCAATGTTGTTGCCTTCGTCTTCCGGCGAAAAGTACTCTGGACCTTGAGGGAGATTTGGAGAGACAGTGATAGGGTCATGTGACCACGTGACGATATAATTTTCGCAAGGGGAGAAATCGATCAGCTTGACAAATGGGTGAGCGAATCGTTGCTGGGGCTCCCAAGAAGGACCACCCCATAGACGAACGCCTTGACGGAAGAGAGTTGCAAAGTATGTGCCAAGAGGAGACCATGAGGCATAGAGCTCGGTCCAGTTCTGGGAAACGTTTCAGCGATGTTGAGTCTTACAACTACAAAGCAGACCTTTTTCGAATACGCCACTTCACATTGAGATGGTTTTGCATGCCAATGTATCTCTACATCATCACCGCGGTAGGTAACGTACTGATCACGCCCTTGAGGATCGGCGAGCCAAGCCCGAAGATGCTCCTACACGAAAGATGAATGCGGAAATGGAGACGATTTTCATCCTCAAACCTTTGGATGAAACTCTTCCATCTTCGGTTCAGCATATGTCTCGTCCATGTTCGCATATTGTTCGATATCGGTAAATCGGTTGACAACGAAGGTATGTTTTGCGTCGAAAGGATGACCATGCATGGTGTTGATCGCATATGTTGCTGCATCCGCGCTACCTGCATCGACGAATATATAGCTGGAGAGCGGATTAGCGACCGTAGCGATCCGAAGGATGATGTTGGCATACCCTTTGCTTTTCCCTGAAGCATTGTCCCAAGGGACGAAGATATTTTCAGGTTTCAGAGCTGCACCCTTCTTGGTGAACTCTTTGGAAATTTTTGTGAGAAGTTTTTCGAGTTTTGACTTGTCGATGACGGGTACGCAGTCTACGACAATGACGTTCTCCAAACCGTCATCAAGGGCGACGTGATATCTGGGAGTGATCAATAACATTGCAGTGTACACGTCAACGATAGAGCCTACTTTGCCTCGATGTCTGTGAAGTCGAGTTCGTCGTCGAGATTGGGATGGGAAGTTCCGTTTGGGACGGCCATCATGGTGTTTTGAGTATGAGCACGAACTGCTCGGACGAGCTAGAATTATGGCTAGAATTATTTTTCCATGGTTATCAGAATGTTAAGGTTAGGGTTTATCTACCCATCGAACGTGTGCGAGGCTCACTCGGTTCGTTGTCATCGCCGGTGATGGCGCGCTCTGTGGGTACGTACCTTACATCTCAAGTTTGGCCAGCTCTGCTTCCACGCTGCCCTCCACTCTCAGTGGAACCCCCGTCGAACCAGGGCAGCTCCCAGGCTCATTGCAGAGTTTGAACGTGACCGAACACATTGGCTGCAGTTCCAAGGTGCGTACCTTGAATGACAGCGCTAATCGCACACATCATGCGAATCCATGCACACTAGTTCTCATCATTCTTAAATACGCCACGTGCGTTCTTGTATAAAACTACACAACAGTATTACTCGTGCTCTCTTTCTCGGACAGTCGCAAGCTCGGCCTTCCTATCCTATATACCTCATGTCGGTCGAGAAAGACGTCGGTTTCTCCAAGGAGGACAAGCCTACCAGTGGCCCTCGGAACCTCTCTGCCAATGCTTACGAAACCGATCTCAAGGCAAATGCTCATAAACTCAATGAGAAGGAATCACTTAGCGCTTGGCTCACCATCCTTGCGGCTGGTTTTGGTTTAATCAGTGACGGATGTAAGTTTGCATCCCAGTCCGGCACGGATACCGTCTGAATAGACGTGTTTTAGATCAGAACAACTTGATGACCATGGCAAACGTGGGTCTTTTGTTTTGTCCGCTCGTCGCCAGTTCTGGACTGTCCCTCCTAGGTTGTTTTCAAGGAACTATACCCTAAAGCTTATACATCGGCCATCTCTACCCAAGTGTCGAATGCTCTTCTTATCGGTCTGTATACGAGCTCTCTTCTCAACTTGATCTAATTTGAATCTGATTTAGGCGCCATTATCGGGCAAGTTTTTGTTGGCCTAGTATGTGACAGAATAGGTCGTAAGGCTGCCCTGGTGGGCACTACATTGTTCATCGTTCTCGGCGCCACTCTTGGAACTGCTGCTCATGGCGCTAACGGAAGTCCACGTGGTCTCTTTTGGTTCCTGACAATTGCGAGGGGAATTACTGGTGTAGTAAGCAACCCACACTTGCACACTTGTCTTTGTCACTGATTTATGCAGGGTGTCGGTGGAGAATACCCTGCCTCGTCGACGAGTGCGAGTGAAGCAGCGAATGAGAAATCTATCAAGGATCGCGGACCAAGTGCGTCTCTGACTACATCCCGCATTCCTGTTTTATCATCTGTTTACAGTCTTTGTCATGGTCACGAATTTCGTTCTTTCGGTAATGTCCTGCATTTCTTTCACCGAGTTTCTTTCGAATCACGTCTCTGAATCAGTTTGGTGGTCCATTGGCCGTTTCCGTGTTCTTAATCGTGCTCTCCATAGCTGGGGAGCAACATCTTCAGACTGTGTGGCGGGTTTCTTTTGGGTTTGGTATCCTGTTGCCTTTGACTGTGCTCATCTTCCGTTTGCGGATGCTGAGCTCCAAACTTTATCGGAAGGGTGCCATCAAGAGTAATGCATAATTTAATCTCGAACGAGACCACCGCTAATTTTCTGGCCAGGTCGTGTTCCATATTGGCTCGTACTGAAGTACTACTGGCGTGCCCTTATTGGTACCTGTGGAGCATGGTACGAACTTAGATTCCAATGATCAGGCGACATTTGACGTGTTAACAGGTTCCTCTATGACTTTGTGAGCGTCTACTTTTCAGCTACCGAGATCTCCAACGAGGTGTCACCATTTAGGTTACGTTCCCGAATGGTGTTTTCTCCGGGACAATTATTTCCAGCGTGATCCACAGCGGGAATATCAAGCAGACTGCCGAATGGCAACTTTTACTGGGTGCGATAGCTCTGCCTGGCGTCTTGGTCGGTGCCTGGCTCTGCAACCGCATAGGGAGAAGGAATACCGTAGGTATTAGATTACTGTGTTGTGTGGTGACTCAGCCATCTCTAGATGATCTTGGGATTTTCCGGCTATTTAGTCTTTGTAAGTCCCCTGCTTCCCAGCCTTTCAAATGTCACAGAGGCGTCATCTCTTAGGGTCTCATTATCGGCCTTGCGTACAATCAAATTACGACCATCATACCTCTCTTCGTGGTTTTGTGAGTTAGAACGGCCAACTTACGGAGATGCGCTAAACCAGATCATTTTCAGCTACGGGTTGATGCAGTCGTTTGGTAACTTGGTACGTGGCAACCAGGCTACTGTTCATGTGTTCATGCGAGTACAGGGACCGGGTGATATGTTAGGTCTGACGAGTTCTGAGTGAGTGCACTGTTCCATTTTCTTCCAACTTTAATTACCTTTGCGCAGGTCGTATGCAACCCCCGTACGGTACGTCACCACATGCATCTTTGGTTGGTAGCTTTAAAATTAGCTGTCAGTGGGACATGCTACGGCCTGTCTGCGGCAATTGGGAAGACTGGCGCTGCAATTGGTACCCAAGCATTCACACCCATCCAGAATAACCTCGGAAAACGGTACGAATAATATTCATCTCACTCGCTCAGACCTCGTTGATGCAGTCGGTGAAGCTGGACTTTTATCATCGCTGCTATCTGTGGTGTCACTGGAGTGCTAGTGACGTACTTTTTCGTGCCTGATAAGACCGGTGTCGATCTCGCAGACGAGGATGTTAAATTTATGAAGTACCTCACGGATAATGGTTGGGAGGGCGAGATTGGAGAGGACGATGATAAAGGGTTGATCGTTGCGAGTTCGGAGGAGGGAAAGTTGTGATGAAAGGCCCCAGAGCACCCGGATTATGATATCTTGCGTCCTTGAGTGTAGTTTTAAATTTGGTCACGTGCATACCATGCTAGCTTAATTCGAAATTGCTTTCCGCTTTGCAAACTCAATGTCCGTGCAGGTTGTTCGGTGTAGCCTCGCAGCGCGTCGTTCACTGTGCAGTTCATCCCTGCTGTCTCGTCACACCAGGGCTTACTACTCGCAGTCCGTTGCTGGCCGTATCCAAGATCCCGAAGCCTCAGTTTCTGCTAGTGCAAGAACGCAAACAGCAACCTGGAGCGACTCTCACTGCGCAGTCGCGAATACCAGAAATCCATTGGACCCAACCCGGCTAGATCGTTACCTGGCATCTATCAAAGCAGTGGACTTGGAGCCAACCTTGGATGACATCGAACAGTGTAAACCAGAGAGCTTTTCGCACCCAGACTCAACTCGGTATGCCGCAGAGTACACGAACCTGCTGGAGACGCTTTGTCGATCTTTCAGCAAGGATCAGCTCCGCCATTTTACAGCACTCTACAAGCTCGAGTCAATATGGACCCGTTCGTCACGTCGGAAGGCTGAGTATGCAGAGTCGATAATAGAGAAGGCATGGGGTTGGCCATCTTTGAAAGAGATAGAAAGAAAGCGGCGGGACACGACTGAAGTGCTTGTAAAGTGTCAGTCATCCCCTTACATGCGATATCCCCTGAAACGAATTATATTTGCAGCATTCACTGTCACACCCAGTCAACTGTTTTTAATAATGGGAAGAGGTGCGAAATTTTGACTTTTCTGCGATAGCGTGTTGACGTTTCCCGGAAGATGGGGCGGATCTGCTGCAGTTGTCAACGCAGTATAACGTGCATATATCCTTGACATCTAACCCACTCGCTCTGCGTGTTGAGGGTTTACGAGGCTCTTTGAAAGGATTGACCGAACATATCAGCTCCTTGAAGAAGGTACAATCATTACTCTCAAATCTTTATGCATCTTTCAGACTGTCACCTCCTAGGGAATAATTGATGAGATATTTGAACTTCCGACTGGTCGTCCTATCCAGCCAGATCTGTTGCAACGCATGTCCCGGTTATCTGGTGCGTATGTTGAGAATCATGGTCACAGAGGCAAAGTATGTACTCTCCTAATGCTTATGAAACTGTGCTCATTGTCACACAGGTCCGCATATGTGCCAAGCATCTCAGCGACATCATCGCCACCAAACGGATGGCGCTTCGAGCTTCACTGGAGGTCAGTGTCTTTTATAACATCCACATGGGTTTTACATTGGGCTTCTAGGTTGGAACACAAGCGCGCGCCGCTTGTTTTGACCCACCCAACAAGATAAGGAACTCCCCCGTTGATATATCCGAGCCGCATAGGTATTCTTTATATCCTTTCGTCACTCCTTCCTCCTTTCCGTGGACGATGCATTCTGGTGGTGCATTCCGACTGCGCCGAGTCGCGGACTGGCTGGGTGTGGACTCTTATGAAGATATAACGTCTACCGGTGGATTGGCTGATAATCCACATCGCTTTCTGAACCTTGACCAGTGAGTATACTGCAGAGGAGCTACTGGCATGACTAATTTTGCTCTAGAAGCGGAGAGGAGCTCAGCCACCTCGTTCGTCCAACCATGTCGGAAGGCACCTCGTACGGTCAGAGGGTTATTACGGCTTCGTACGCTCATTTTCTGCTCCCCGTATGGGTACTGAACGATGTACAGGCTGGGTCATGTCTTATTATCATCAGCTGATAATCCACAACGAGCTACAATATTTCCTCCATTAAGAGGTACCTTTTCTCTTCCGGACATCCTCAAATGGGTTCAAACTTCCGCCACCCCATTGACTTTTGTCCCAAGGTCGGTGATACTGGGTCTCTTTTTTGTCGTTAACATCTTCATTTGTGTAGTGTTCCTCCTGCTATGATGACAGTCACCGTTCGTAAACGAAGAGCTTTGCGCCGGCTGATTTACAAGACATTGCCGCAAGTAGCTGGCCAGGCTTCAAAGCTACCCCAACTCGTTTTGAAGTTCGAAGTCGAACTTCTTGATCTTTTATCTGCCAGCACTGAAGCAACTCAAGATCTTCAAAAATTTCCGACGCACGAGGACATGTTATTGTCTGATGAGTCTGACTCAAGCGCAGATCATGCCTCATCTCAAGGTGTTTCTCAGTCAGGCACCCTACCCGAGGCGTTGAAGAATGGGTGGGACACAAGCTGCCAAGCGGGTAGGGAAACATTGGTCAATGTGATGTTTCCAGACCGGTCGGTATGCCAACCATGGATAGTGGAGTTCCTGACGTCTTGCCTCCCAGGCCTATGGATATGCAACTCTGTATTTTTGATTGGGATGGTGTTGCTTTGATGCAGCAGCCACAAGTCCTTCGAGAGTATGCCGAGAAGTTCTGTCATTCGTACGTTAATCCCACGTCATCGAAGCTGCGATGCTTAGCATTCTTGTAGCTCGACCAACAAGGCTTCACTGTCACAACCCGACCCACCGTCGACGATCAGCTACGAAGGAAGGGCTTATTACCTCTGCGATAGCTTGAGCTTGCGCCAAAGTACCAACCCGAACTTATTATCAACAATCCCGAGTGATTGTAACACGGATAACTTAGGGGAAGTCTCTCTTGAGAGCATAATAGATCCCCAGAGTACCCAGAAAACGGAACTTTGCCAGGTCGGTTCTCCTTTCGCCCATAGCTTGCGGGCTCAACTGTTTTTAGGTGAAATTTAATGGCACCACTGATGGTCCGGGTTGGAGACGCTTTCTCACAGCATGCGATCAACTTAGCGTAGTGTCTTTACAATCGCGAGGCAACGATAAACCGCAAGCTGTTTATCTGGAGAAATGATATTTTCGCTCTCTGACGCTGAAATATTACTTGCGATGCAATAAGTAGACATGGCTAGCGAGCCAGAAAAATGAATTGAAAAGAACGCGTGGTTCGAGTTCCAGTCATCTACGTCTACCACCTTTTGCCTTTTCCTTTCGTTTTTTAGCCCGCACCTGTGGAGAGTAGTCAGGTTCTGAATCCAGAACCGGCCGCGACAGTTCCGTACCTCTTTTCTCATCCTAGCATCCACCATGGCGTACCGACCTTTGACACCTTTTGGTCGTCCTTTGATGCCTTTGTGAGCACCCTTTGCGACTACCACCTTAACCTCTTTTTTCTTGCCCTTCGCAGTGCCTTTACTCATCAGTTTCTCGATTTGCTGGGCTTTTTCCCGTTCAGACATATCTGAGGTCGCATTCACGCCTTCAGCCTTCTTCATGGCTTTTTCTAGCCGTTGGGCGGCTCGAAATTTCTTTCGACCCTTGGCTTCTGCGATTTTCTTGATAGGGCGGGCGTCAAGTGCACGCTGACGCGCTCTCAAGGTAGCAACAGCCTCCTTCGTGATAGGGATATTGGGCTTGTAGTGTTTCGCTTCATCGTCGAGGAACCAGGAAGGGAGGCCATCCTTGTCGTTAAGTGAATAGCGATTAAATCCATCATTCAGGAGTTGTGTTTTCGTTGTTCTGCGATTGACCAACTGTTGTGCAAGAGTGACAGCTTCAGCAGTCGTTAGTCCATATCCTATGGAAAGAATTAGCCTTGGTCTAGCCTAGAAATCTCAAACCGCACTCTGAATGTGAGCTTGTTTTGCTTGGTCTACGTTTTCGTCCTCAACGTCCCACATGTCAACATCATCTCGAGATTCGGCGGGGGCAATCTCGAAATCACTTGCTTCGGACTTGTCATAGTCAGAAATGAAGATGGAACAAAAGATAACGATATACCTTGTCCCCCTGGTCAACCTCCCCGCCATCACTTGAGTTCGAGGCCATATCTACGTCTTCACGTTCGTTATCCTCGCTTGGTTCCTCTACATCTTTGAATATATCTTGGCTAAACCAAATCTGTGCAGCACGAGAGGGTGGTTGAACAGCGACTGGTTTCTGGAAGGCTGGATTAGGCCGTTTCCGTTTCTGCCCAGAAGTGGGTTCGTCGTAATCGCTCTCATCTGAAGAAGCGTCATCAATTTCTTTGGCTGCCGCTACTTCCTCCCAGCCGCCGTCTTCGCTGCTGTAATCACCACCTTCAGTGTCATTCTCGCCTTTCAAGCCACTCCATTCATCGAATTGGCCCCCTTTCCTCCTCGCCTCTGCTGCACGATATTTTGCGTCCTTTTCCTTCATCTTCTCTTGATATGCATCATACAGGCCGTCGAGGTCAGCTTCGAGAACCGATACTCTTCTTTCCCTGTCTTCTTCAGGATCAACAATTTCCTCGTCGCTTCTTTCCACTTCATCCTCGACTTGCTCCTCATCAGATGGCATCTCCTCGTCTGAGGCAAGTTTGCTGATACCACCTTTCTTCCGAAGTTCCCTCTGCGTATTAACAAGGTCAAAGACGTCATCTTGGCCCATGTTGAGCGACGCATCATTTTGTTCAAGACCGATATCCAGAGGAGCTGTCATCTGCAGCTGTAGTCGTTGAATTGTCTTAGTTTTGATTTCATTTGCCCTTCTCCTAGCGCGTTTTGCTTTCGCTGCCGCCTCTGCATGCCGTCTCTCAAGCTGACGCAGACAGTCATTCAGAGAAACAATCAGTGTGACAAAAATCTAACCTCTTCTTGAATCTGCTGCTCCTCATCATCAACCATTTCGGATATTTCAACTGCCTCCGTGAATTCAGCAGTGGGCTTGGTCTTCACATCCAAACCAAGCTTCGGTGACACTCATGAGCGAAAAGTGGGTCGGTAATCTGAAATGGGTCACCTCCTCTCGTATAGCTATCCGCCATTTCAACAAGGCCTTGAAATCGCCCTTGCCTAAAACTTTGAGATCTTCAAAATTGGCTTTAATGTCGGGGGTAGTAATGCTAAGTTCTAGCCACCTGTACAACAACCAGCTCAATCATTCTGGAATGAGACAGATGAATCTCGTACGGTTTTTCCTCCTTGGTTTCAAATGTAATCTTGTTCGCGAGACCAAGTACATTGACGGGTTCGAGGCTGCGGACGAGCTCGCTCGCAGAGGTTTTGGTGAAGAGTGTGTAATCACCGTCGTCATACCCGTCTCGCTTTCTGCGTTTTTTCTCTGGCTGGAAGACATTGGCTAGTGCATTATTGGCTGATGAACCTTTGTCGTGACCAGAAGGCGCGGAGCCCAGCTCCTTAAAGACATGCTTAGGATCGAGGAATTTCGGATCAATGTGTTTTGGAGCAAGGAACTCCCGGCACACGACAAAGATCTCGGCAGAGACATTCCTGCAAGGCATCCCTGAGTGGTGAAATTGAATGATGACATAGAAGCTGACCTCGAAGAAGGTGGTTTGGTCGCCTCTACTTTTCCAAATAATTGGCTGAACACCCAAATGAGGTTGTTATAATCGGCACTGCGGAAGACTTTCGTGACAAACGTTCCTCCTTTGACGAGGAATTCAACGGCCAATTTCAAACTCATGAGAACGAGTTCAGATTGGCCATATGCATCCTGAATCCACGCAGTGCCGACATTGGGTGCACCATCGTGAAGTACGACATCTGCTTTCCAGTCCTTGATTTCAGCCCGGAGGAGATTGCGACACTGGACAGTAGTGATATCTGCAGCAAACGTCACGACTCTTGGTATTGGCTTGATTGGCACCAAATCGACGCCTGAATAATGAAGGGTGGCTTGATACGGTGCGGATTTGACAAAAGGGGAAGGCCGCACCGACGATTACGCTGTTGGCTGGCATATACTTGCTTGCAACCTGAAGCCAACCACCAGGGGCCGCGCAAAGATCGATACAGCAGCGCGCAGACTCGAGAAAGGCATATTTCTTGTTGAGTTGGATGAGCTTAAAGGCTGAACGAGCGCGGTAACCCTGCTCCCTTGGGGATATCGGTCACGGAGGTACACGATATAGGTCACCACACGCACTTTGCAAGTTTGTAGTATTTGTCGAGACGACCTTTTCCGGTTTTCTTTTGGGCCTTTCCCATGGCAGTGAAAGCTTGGCGAGAATCGCTACTCGAAGTGACAGAGATCAGGTTGATTATGCCTATTTGGTCACTCGTACATTCCAACTTGGTTCAACTCTTTCCATGACTACTGTCAGCTCGTCGTCGCCATTGTTGCCCCCCGTGCTGAGCGGTGGGGATCCTTTGCCATTTCTATGGAGGTCGGGTGCCATCCTGAGTTTGTCTTCACGTTCATGCTATCGGTGTGTTGACTCATGGGGCGATGGCAGCTTTTGTTGGAATGGCCGCTGGAGCATTTGGCCCACATGGACTCAAACGCCGAGCAGGGATCACTGCTGATGACCTCAGCGCGTGGAGGACAGCGTCACACTATGCGGTTTGTTCCCTGTTTGCGGGGTCGGTCGGCTACTTACGGTGAAAGGCAAGATTGCCAATGGACTTGGATTGATGCTGCTGTCTATGCACCCCAGATTCTCCGCACATCGCTTTGCTGGACCAGCGATACTGACAGGCGGCGTATTGTTCTCGGGAAGCATCATGGTGCTCGTTCTGCAACGGTAAGGATATCGTACGCTGTGGGATGGACCGTTGACGTTTGGAAAAGAGTCAAGATCTTTGGTCCTATAACGCCACTGGGTGGCATCATCATGATGGCTGGGTAAGCGAGGACTGCCTATATGCTTGTGAACGAGTCTCATCGCGCGACAGTTATTTGAGTTTGGCGTTGTAACTTGTTGATTAGTAGGTCCATAATGAATCACGTGATAGACGCGTTGGTGTGACTATGCGTGTCAACTCCGCTTGAAATCTCGTAAAATAAGCGCAGGCTTTTCTTGTCCCCGAGCGACTCTTATCCTCACCTCGCCCATGTCCGTAGCACGTCCGACCGCTCTCTCCTTCTCCACACATCCATCCGTCTCCTCCTCCCACCCACTCAAGCGCCGTCTTTCCCCTCCCGCTGATCTCGCTTTCTTCATTCCTGCTGCCGACTCATTCAATCCAAAGCCCTATGCATCCAACAGCGCTACTTTATGTCATCTCCATAATTCATCCAAGCTCCTTCCAGCTCGAAATATCCCCACGCTAGCCCATCACATACCGCTCACGGACCCCTCGCCGTCAGATCCTAATGTCGTCTTCATTCACCCCCCATTTGTCGCATTTCCAAACGCCCACTTATATCCTGAAGGTCTCTCCTATACCCTCATGGCCGCCAACCCCGAATGGTTCTTGGATCCCAACGATTTCATTTCTTCCATCTCCACAACTCATGATGCTATCCCTTATCCTCCTCAACTTGAGCCTCCTAGAGGCTGGTGCCCCGCCAAGAAAAAGGACCTCAAGGCGTTAGGCCCTGACGGTTGGCCAGAAGGGGAAGAGCCGCGGCTACGGTGCACCTTCTGTAGAAGAACATATGCAGGCGTTAATGCAAAGAGTATGTGGCGACGTCATGTGTACGAAAAGCATAAGATTGCAATGTCAAACCGTCGCGATGCAAATGATCGTAATCGTAGTGCACGAGGATCGAACAGTAGGTTACCTGTGTGATCCGTCGTAGTTCGTTTTTGACGCCTTGGCAGGAGATCAGCATCGCACCACCATTTCTGACAAGGAGAATGTATCGGGAGATCTACGCCGAGTTAACAAGACATCCACAGATCAACTCAATAATATCAAGTCCAAACCACGACCTTTTCTTGTCCCATTGGACAGCGCTGTCCGCAACAAAGATCGAGACGATCAGGAGGAGAGTATTTCCACAGCGTCTGCACCATTAGCTGAGCAGCTAGACTCTCCTCGTCTGTCGAGTAGTAAGTCATCGACTGACACTACTCCGGAAGCTAGTGTTTCCGATGCAATTCCCTCGAGTAATCCCGTGTTCGACCAAACGACTTCATCCCCAGCCACTGCCCCAATCACGCTTCCTATGTCCCCATACGATCCAACATTAACACCGACATTTCGTCATTCCCCACCACGTCTCCCCTCTGATCAGCCATGGCGATTTCCGAGCCCAAGTCATCCATTACACTCGAGGGCGAGAGAATTGTGCCTTAGCATGTTAGTTCGGGGAGGTATTAGCCCAGTTGTGAAAGCTTCCACAAGTGATTCTAGTTCTCCCAGCCTGGGGACCCCAAGTATCATTCGTACTCCGTCCAGTACTGCTGGACGCAGCAAACCCTTCAACGACGCGTTTGGCAGCTCTCCTGTTATATTCCGGGCTTCTCCTCGTCAGCTCTTCCCCGACGGTCAATCCCCTTTTCCCACTCTCAATGCACTCGATCTTCGCAAACGCGTTAACGATTCACCACTTAATGGTGGCATAAGGCGGCGCATGCATTGTCGGAAACCTTCGACGATGAATTCCTCATTTGATCTACATCCGGACTGGCTTTCTGATGCGTCACTATCATCTGCGAGTACTCTTGGGACGGAGAGCCCCGGTCGTCCTTCAAACGAAGATCCGTTCGGTGGGCTTCTCAAACCACTGGTGGAACTGAGAACACGCGAAGATGGCACAGACCAAAGAACTCCATCGCCTCGTGGATCTTCCTCTGAGGTCGAAAGCCCAGTTGTGAGGAACGCTCGTCACTCTGATATGGGTGCGCCAGAGCTGGAAGCCGACCTTGTGGGCCTTGGAATCGGTTTGATGGCTCCCTTCAGACTGTCTACGTGCCGAATGCAACCAAACTATAGCACTGAAGGATCCCTCATGGAGAACGACGAGGAAGAAGTGGAGAGGGTGCTCACTGACGGGTCTCCTGGATCTCCGACGGAGATGTTAAGTAGCAGACACTTGCGCTCTCCCCCTCTGAAGAGACGACGGACGAGCGTTAACTGAGGGGTATGTGTTTCTCGTGGATATCTATTCTTGTGGCCGAAGTTGTCTTTTGTCTTACTATGTCACGCATGCCCATAGGCGGCGCTTTGGATCTTCGTACTGGTTGCATATACTACCTGTAAAGTGTTTTGGAATCGTGTATTTTTGTCGTCGTGTCAAGCTAGTAGCTGTTGCTATCGTTGAGTCGGCTCTCGAGCCGTGCGAAAAATTTCGGTGGTGCGGCGTTCCTCTCGCGTGTGTAGTCTTCATCGAGGATATCAGGCTAGCATCAAAGTCCGTTTGCGTCCTGCAAGACTTTCCCTGCGTCCACTTGCTCCTGCTCTCGCTCAAGTATTAACCTCAGGTATACACACCTGGCCTCCCTACGAGTACAACCTCACCTCCGGAATTGCCAGTAACCCGATCATTGCTCTCGTGCAACCAGCCCTCTACGAGTGTTTCGTGAGCTAGACGCCAACGAACATAATGCAAGCCATCAAATGTATGTCACACAGCACAATTGACCCTTTTCCCCTTATAACACGGTCCCTAAGGTGTCGTGGTGGGCGATGGTGCCGTCGGAAAGGTATGTACAGAACCCCGCATCCTTCCAAACAGCATCGCTTATCGCCCGCTGCCAGACTTGCCTCCTCATATCTTATACCACGAACGCATTTCCGGTGAGTCTCGGATGCGCGCTTATCGATACAACACTTCTGACAGCGAGGTTCCAGGGAGAATACATACCAACAGGTGCTGTCACTCTCCACGAATTGGTACAACCCCTACTTATGCTGAAACAGTCTTTGATAACTACTCTGCGAATGTGATGGTGGACGGCAAGACTATCTCTCTTGGATTGTGGGATACGGCCGGACAAGAAGATTATGATCGTCTTCGTCCACTCTCTTATCCCCAGACGGACGTCTTCTTGATCTGCTTCTCCTTAGTCAGCCCGCCGAGCTACGAAAATGTCAGGACCAAGGTATGCTCCATCAGTCTCCAAGGATTGCAATCATACCCACTCCATCTCTCTAGTGGTGGCCCGAGATTTCGCACCACGCACCGTCTACCTCGGTGGTTTTGGTTGGCACGAAACTGGATTTACGCGAGGATCCTGCTACCATTGAGAAATTGCGTGACCGGTTAGTACTTTAAAACATCTTGACATCTACCGTTGCCCATCGACAACACACCATCAGCCGTATGCAACCCATTCAGTACAGCCAAGGTGTTTCCATGGCTCGAGACATAGGGGCTGTCAAATACCTGGAGTGTTCCGCTCTGACACAGAAGGGTCTGAAGACCGTATTTGACGAAGCCATCCGTGCCGTTTGTGAGTACATAATGTACATCATGCTCGCGTATAAATCTCATGTTTTACCTGCTAGTGAACCCTCCCCAAAAGAAAGAGAAGCGCAGCCGAGGATGTGTGATCGTATGATTGATGAGATATTTGAGCCAGAGGCTGAAGGGACCTTTGCGACATCGCCATCCGTAGATGGATTTCTTCTGCATTTTACACCCATTTATGTCCGCTCACTTTACGACCGGTATGCTATTTTCTTTTCATTCTCCTGCCGATGAGAATATGCATTGTCTGGCTCTATGGACTCTATTCGGAATTAAAAAAACGTTTCAAATGACAATGGCTTTCTAGCCTGGATACCGTATGGGATCCCTCGCCAGTGACCGTGTTTTCATCTTGAACGTTGTCTTGCCCGAGTCCCAGTGCTCACTGGCAAATTCCCGGCAGCTTTACGAGAGCAAATGACAGAATACCCAGTCGGCCATTCCCGAGCTGTATATCCGCTGACTCATTGCCTGCCTTCAACACTTTCACTGACCACTTCAACCATGCCCAAAGTTCTTAGTGACTCGCCAGTTAGAAGTCTGAACAATAGTGGAGGCAACTTGAAGAGAAATCAGGTGAATTTAGCTCAGCAGAACCAGGGCTTCCCTGCATGCTGAAAGTTACTGTCAACAAGGCTTGTCATCAATGCAGAAGACGGAAATTGGTAGGGTGACTCGGCATTCACTTCCAGAATGCACTGTGCTGATTGACATTCTTGACACTCGTGACTCAAGAAATGGTGCTTTGACGTCGCTTCCGAGAGATCTGGATCGTTCGCTAAGCTTCTGTCATACATGTAGTGACGCCAAACGACCTTGCTCGACTTGCGTCCGTTCGCATTCTCATGCACTTGCGCATGCCCAGGAGGGATGTCATCCGATACCGTCGAACCCAGAGTGCACATATGACGAAGGTAAATTCATCCATCCATTCTCTGTGATAATCCACTCATCCAGATCTGTTAGTTTCCGACACTGCCGCTGATACATCCTCCGAGGCAGTCCCTAAAACTCGGTATGAACATCTAGAGAACCGCATTTGTGTGTCTGGTTTCGTGTTCTTCGGGCGATTCACTAACTTTAGAGTCATCAGTGGAACTAGAAGACTTGTTGAAAGACAAGGAGGACTTGATCGCGGCTTTTGCTGGATCTTCTGTTATTCTACCACTGTCCCCTATATCTTCAAGTCGCGCAACGCCACACATGGCACCGGTTCCAGTTTCTCAGAGTATCCATACTTCTGGGGCTCTTGGTTACGTCGATCTGCCGAACGGCTCGTTGGTCTCTGAGCTCTTTGAAGGTTTTATAGGAAGTATTCCGCCAGAGCTAGGTAAAGGACTGGACTTCTATGCTCGAGCCATGGCCAGACATCTTTATAGACGTTCTTTGGCCGAAGTGGACACAACACCTCCCTCGTCCTGATCTTCTTCGACACATGTGAGTCTTTCTGTATCCTATGTAGATCTATGCCTGAACAGCAGAGCCACTAGTGTCGATGTCTTCTTTGCTTTTCACCCACATGCCACTCGACTCTTCAATATGTCCACTTTTCTGACTTCTCTCTCGTTGCCGCCCGACCACCCTGACTTTCCTTCTCCGCCAGTTC
This sequence comes from Tylopilus felleus, assembly GCA_038091295.1. NCBI lineage: Eukaryota > Fungi > Basidiomycota > Agaricomycetes > Boletales > Boletaceae > Tylopilus > Tylopilus felleus. Next base: position 36,219 of record JBBPOE010000053.1, on the reverse strand, counting down.
TACACGCCATTTGTGCAGTTGGTTCACTGTACACGGTGGCAAACAAACAACAACTAGGAATGAGTGCCACTGATTTTGCAGAACAACAGGTAATGTATGCGAAAAATCAAATCGACAAACATTATGTGGGTGGACAAAAACTATTGCAATGTTTACAAGGTACGATCACCCATTAACGACAAATTCAAATGCTAATGAACCCCTAGCAAATATCATTTTGTCATGGTATCATTGGAGTAACGCAAGGTGAGGCAGTAGCTATTGTCGTAGATGGTGTTGATGCGAGAGTTTGATTGTATAACATTTCTAGATGGATCGAGGTCCGGTTCACCTTCACAGAGAAGGTGCTCAAGTACTGATATCCTTCTCAGCTTTTTGCTTCCACAGGACTATCATTACGCATTGCAGTTCCACTTGGTCTGAACCTATGCCCACCATTCCATGGGCTGAATACGACTGCAAAATCGATGTCCATAATACCGACTCCTGTCACTTTCATGGAGGACGAAACACGTCGCAATGCATTTTGGTTAGCCTATGCGATTGATCGGCAATATGGTGCTGGAAATGGATGGGCCATGTCGCTCGACGATAATGATATCGCTCAACTTTTGCCCCTTTCCAGAGAAAAACTAGATGCTAGAGTCAGTATTGCATATATTGTCCTGACGCCATATTGATGCATATGTAGGTCTCGGTTAGTGTACAACATCGCCAATGGTCGCACCTTCGCGAATCGTTCCTGGTTCATCCTCCTCAACTCACGGATTCATTTACACTTTACACCAAGGTCATGTTGATAATATCTCGCATCAAAAATTTCAACCATAGGTTTCGAGTCATGGAAGATCTTGGAGATCCTGGGTCAAAAAGCACAAGAATGAACATATTGAACCAGCCGGACGTCCGTTCTACGACTACATTCAGTCAGCTAGATGACCTTGTTATGTCCTTTCGGTCCTCTTTATGGCAAGATTTCAAGGATCCGTTCGTAAACAATCGCGTAGACCTACACCTATACGCCACCCATATGGCACTCCATGCGTAGGTCATAGCACCCATTCAGCCAGCTACATCTTGACTGAACCTCTTCAAGCTCGATCATTCTCTTGCATGAGCCTCATTCAAACGCGAAGAGCAGTGTCTGCACTTCCGCTATGAAGATTTTACACGCTGCGCGGGGGATTTTAGAGCTCGTATGTGTAGTACTGTCCACGAACTATGACTTGGGACTCTTGGACCTGTTCTGTCCTGTGAGGTGGATGCACCTTTCCACTGGATGCCACTAACTCGCGGCTGGCAGTTTTGCTGGTTTCTGGCAGGCCGAGTTTTGGGGCGATTTCTCAAGGCAGCTCAGGACGTCAACAGTATCCAGCAGATTGACACACTTGAAGTTGAGCTCGAATTCATCCGGTTGGTGTGTTCGATGGACATCTTGCATTTAGACTGACTCGGATGGCTTGTATAGCACCGCACTCGGGAAGATGGGTGAGAAAGTACCGCTATCTGGTAAGCTGAAATTACTTTCGTTCCCCGCGCGGTGCAGTAGAGACATATTCTTGATGTAGCTCGGTACCAGAAAATGCTGGACGCATGCATTCTCGAAGTATGCAGGCCCTCTGTCACCGTCACTGTTCCCGTGAATAGTAGACCGGTCCGCACAGTGGTGGATAATTTTCTGCTCTCTCATGTCACTCAGAATCAGTACGATCTTGCCACATTCATGAAGCTCTACAATGGTTTTACGGAGGACCACGTGAGCAGTTGATGTATGCTTGACTTTCGTTCGTAAACTGGGCTTGACTGTATATTACCTAAGCAGCTGTACAGTAGTGACTATACCAGCACTCTTGCTGAGACACTTCTTCGTTGCCGCTCTAGCTTTGCGACATTTCGAAAGCGACGGTGACATGATGGCAATGGAACTACAAGCACTGATGAACCTTTGAAGCAAAGTCAAACAATAACAAGAGCGTCGCGAAACGAGGCGGGACAGGTTATTAATATTTGGTCGTGTTGTCGAGCACTCAGGACGTCGCTTGCAAGGTAACTCCACTGACATTGACAGGTCAACATATGATGCAATGATCCAAACCATCGAAACGAGTTTGAAATATCTGCGCAGCTACATGTCCATCTCCAGCAATCAAGGAAAGCCACGATTGGCTTTCCTAGGTCCACCCGGAACATATTCGCACCAAGTCATCATTCCTTTTCAACTGTTTATCTGATTCACTTACCATCCAACGCAGGCAGCGTACGAGTGCTTTGGAAATTCTGTCGAATACATCGCTCGGCCCACAATTACAGGTGAGCCGCAGCCACATATCGTCTAAGATTAGTGCTGATCTTCGTCAGATGTCCAGCAGACCTTGTCGACTGCCGTGCCATTCGGGATAATTCCCCAAGAAAACAGTATAAATGGCTCTGTCGTGGAAACTTACAACGTCTTGCGTCTTCCTGCGATTGGTCAAGAGACCTTCGTAAGGGGTGCCACTGTCTTTGCAGTGAAACACAATCTAGTGACCCGACGGGGGGTGAAATTGGAGAACATCGAGAAAGTATTGAGTCATGAACAGGTGCGTTCTTGAGATGAACTCGTTCGCCTTACGAGATTCCATTTTACGATGGTTCAGGCTTTGGGACAATGCCGGGGGTGGTTAGCCAAACACTTGCCTCAGGCATCTTTAGTGCATACGCACTCTACTGCGAACGCGGCGAAAATGCTGCTTTCGACAGAAGACGGACTGGACCCAATGAAATGTGCGGCGATATGCTCGTCAGTGGTTGTTACCATCTATAAAGGACTAGAAATTTTGGCAGAGAATATCCAAGATAGAACGGGTCAGTGATTCGTCCCCAATGTCGCGGGCGTAACCGATCTCGTCCACAGAAAATTTTACTCGCTTTTACATCCTTTCACAGGGCCAGGACATAGCCCTTCCGGAGGGATGTCCTCTCTTGACAGAGAGCATGGCTTTGTTACGGCTCCAGGCTCCCCCTGGTGACTCAGGGCAGCCAAATTTAGATGTTCCGAGAATCATTGGCACACTCGACACGGTGGTCGTAAAGCGAATTGACAGGCGCCCCTCAGTCCACGGTAAACCGTTCAATAGTGTTTATTTCCTCGAAATTGGTGCTATACCGGGGCGAAACAGTCCTGATCTATCGTGGATAACGCAGTTGCAGCAGGCAGTGGACAAGGTGAAATGCATGGGTGTGGAGGTGTCAGTACTAGGATGCTGGTAGACATAATCGATCTCACGTTGATCTCACGCATGTCATGTCAGATGGTAGACGACCCTGCAGTGTTGGTGGAGAAACGGAACTGAACTACATAAACGATGTCGTCAAAGGCTCATGCCATGGGTAGTCTCGTAAGTAGGAAATGACAGTAATTTGCATGAATGGTCGTCATGAACTCTCGAACGACCTCACTCCCAGTTCTGATCTGGACACTCGGATGTGCTTGGGTTGAGGCCAGTCTGTTGGATAAGATGTACAACCTTTTCACTTCTAGGCACAAAACGACACTGGAAAGGTTTCGGCCGGCTGGCAGCGTCTCTCAGATTTATTAATAACCTTGATGGGTACGGAAAGGACGGACCTAAGGAGAGAGGACGTGTAATCGACTGAAGGGTTGATTTCCACCCCGTCTTCCGAGAGTGCCTTCTCAACAGTGTATACTGTAAGAATCGACGCGACAGCCATCCAAACCGAATCCATCGCGAGCCATCGTCCGGGACACAATCTAGGTTGGTAATTCAGACCCTGCCACAAGAAAACGCAATGTTTTTACCGTCTCCCAAATCCAAAGGCAGCTTGAGGAAATTTGTTGATCCCTAATTTCATGTTTTGTTCTTGGTCGACAAAGCGATCGGGGTCGAACTCCATCGGGTTTGGGTAACAAGTCTCATCGTGAAGCATCGCCCTGAATCCCATCAGCAACTCACAAGGCGAGCCCAGAAATAGATCATGCTAACCAGACGTTTGGTAGAACAGATGTCCCCTTTGGGATGAGATACCCTCCATACTCATCATCCTCTGAAACAAGGTGGGCGAGTCCCAATGGCAATACAGGATTCCATCTCAGACACTCCCACACAACGCAATCGATATATGAAAGCTTTGTGCGGTCGGCAAAAGTGGGGAGTCTCTGCATTCCCAAGGTATCATCCAGCTGTTCTTGGATTTTGCGTTGCACATCGGGGTAGACTACCATTGCAAGGACGAACGAGAGTAGAGTAGAAACGGTCTGAGCAAGCTCAGTCGGAAGTGCATAGCTCAATAGGTGGAATACGCACTGTATCAGCTCCAGCTGTTCAATCTGAGTCAGATGTTTGGACGGTTGACAGGCTTTGCAACCTTACCTGCATATGAAATGCCGGCAACGTTCTTGATAAGTGTCTCATATCCTGGGTCACGCTCGGACGACTGCTTCCACATTTCGAGTTCCTTCTGCGCAAAACAAGAAGATGCCGTGCCATTTGCCATGCGTTCTTTTACCATTTGAAACGGTTTTTCGATCATTTCTCTGGTTTTTGCTCTCCATACACGAGCCTGCCGCTTGAACCCAGCTCCGGGCATGAACTCAGGGACATACTTGACTGACGAAGACAGACGGCATTAAATTCAAGTCCACCTGCGAGCAGCAAACTCACGAAATGGAAGATAGTCGACGAGATAAGAACCAAATATGCCGGCTTTACCGAGCCCTTGCATTGCTTCATCTGCGATGGTCACGAAGACATCACCCTTGTCGGAAATGTTATGTCCATACGATATTTTCATAACGATTGCAGCCGCCGTCCTGTAATAATTTTTTAAACAGTGATTGAAAGCCTCTTTGTGACGTACCTTCGGATATGATGAGCAAACCGCTCGGGGGAATCGAGTAAATTCCTTAGAGTGGTGTGGGTCTCCTTGAGTACAGCTGGATGATAGTTACACGTCATGTGACGGCGAAAGTGGCGATGAAATAGAGAGCGATGGTCTCTCCAACGAGGACCGTAGGGCATGGAGGAAAAGAGCCAGTCCCAACCCATACTATCTTCCGAATTAGTTGATGACCGGATCGACCTGTTCACCCGATACGTACAGATCAACAACCATTGTTCTCACGGGGCTGAGATGATATCAAGAACGATTGTTACAAGGATATGACGGACGCCGAGCAGAGGTAGGACAAACCGGGAAGAATAGATTCTGCTCCGTCTTTCCAGAAGTTCATCGGCCACTTGTTGGGAGTTTATCACCATGATTGGGTTTCCGAAGACGCGGAGGTATATGATATCACCTGGCAACGAAAGGTTAGGGCGAGCAAGGAGCCGGAGGTCTCAGATACCGTAGATGTGTCGCCACTTGGCGTAGGTAAGCCACTGGTGGGCTTGAGGGAGTTTCACGTTTGAGAACCAACCGAGGAGGGGTCCCGGGGGGAAAGGCCGTGTACGAGTGTTGAAGGCGACGGAGAGCACGAGGCAACCGAGTCCGCATAAGATAAGGGAGGGGAACGAGTTGAGCTGGACCCTGGGGAGAGAGAAGGAAGAGGACATGGCCGTAGGAGGGAGGCGAACCTTGAACCTTGAACCTTTGAGGGGTGGGCATTTTATATAAGTGAGTGGCTTGATATGTCGTAGATCACTAATTCATGGTTGCGTAACTGCGCTTGTTTGTACCTAATAAGCCGCCGGGATTGTTCCTCCCCCAACCACCATGTCTACTCCACTCGCAGGGCCATCCTCGCTCAGAGACATCGTCCATCCTCAGTTCCACCAAAACAACTTCCCAGAGGAACTTTACATCAAAACAGACCTCGGTATAAAACTCGACAAAGGTCCGTTCCTCGCTGCTCCATGGTACACCTTTTCCAACCCATCCCAGATGACCAGATCTGTCGTCTCTCGCTAACACCTACGGGCTGTCCCCTTGGTCCCCTCCATTGTCCCTTGAGACACACAACACCATCCTCCCAAAATTTTCAGCCTCCCAAGCAGTTACCTACACATCCTCGAGACCGAGAGCGCTTGGCCACTGTCTGTAAGCATTGGCTCCGCGGTTTATGCAAGAAAGGCGACGCCTGCGAGTTTCTTCACGAATACAATCTCCGGCGTATGCCCGAGTGTTGGTGGTTTGCAAAATACGGTTATTGCTCAGCTGGAGACGAATGTCTCTATGCTCACCCAAAAGAGCGTCGTGTAGAGTGCCCAGATTACAAGCGTGGGTTTTGCAAACTTGGTGAGCTATTTTCATTTGCATCGTTCCTAGAGTTTTCCTTATGGGACAGGCCCCCTGTGTCCTCGAAAGCATGTCCGGCGTGTCGCGTGCCAACTGTACTTGACCGGTCTCTGTCCGTTAGGACCAGACTGTCCCCGTGGACAGTAAGTTGTCAATCTTTTTATGCTCTCATTCAATAATAGCTGCTTTAGCCCAAAGCCCGGCTTGCCCTCACCGAGGGCTTATGAGCCACCCTCGCCCCCTTCAAACCGTGACCTTGGCCCACCTCCACCCGGCTACGGTCGGTATGCAGACTACGATCGAGGGACTATGGGTGGATCCACTACTAGTCAAGGGAACGCTCCAATTGGCCCCAGTGGACCCCGTCGAAATTTGGACGATGTGCTTTGCTTCAAGGTAAGTTTCTACGTCCGCTTCGCTGGTTTTTCTCATCGTCTCCGTAGTGTGGCGAGAAGGGACACTATGCCAACCACTGTCGGAATCGTAATGTTCCAGGTAACCGTGGTGGACTAGATCGCTCCAGAAGGTATGGGAACACGGATGATTAATCATAGTTACAGTAATCGTGTACGTAGTACTACTCCAACTCCCACACTGGTCCCACTAGCTCCTCTTGATAATCTCTCTCATCAACAATATGGGGTGGCAAAAAACATTTAGTCTTCCGAGCCGATCCAAGGGCTGTCATCTTGTAACAGACGATGTCGTAGCTCAGATATCTGAAGGTATCAAGGATGTCAAGGTACGACGCAGCTTGTCGATGAGTTGGATCGGATGGTGACTTTGATATTTCCGATTTATATCCAGGTTGGGATGCTATTTCTCTTCATGTGGGTGGAGATCGCTCAGAGAATGGCCGGGCCCCTCACTGACTAAACCACACACTGCAGCCAGCACACTTCTGCGGCATTGTCCATCAATGAAAATTTTGACTCAGGCAAGCGTCCCAGAGGGCTAGCTCATATCTGGTGGATCTGACTTGCACACAGATGTCCGCAAAGGTAGTTAGCTGTATCTACATAGACGCGAAATTCTGATGTGTCCATATTCGTTTGACCTAGACATGGACATGGCGCTGGACACCATCGTTCCAGAGACTTTAGCATGGGAACACACTGCCGAAGGTCCAGAGTACGTTGCCGTTGTATCCCATGTATGCATCATGGAGTCATTCTGACACCTGCCTGCCTATAGTGATTCGTAAGTTGAGTTCAGAAACGTTCGTGAGCCTCTGAGTTATAACAAACCCAGTGTTTCACACACCAAAGCGACCCTTGTTGGCTCTACAATTTCAGTGCCGATCACGAATGGCACTTTGAACCTGGGAACATGGCAAGGCATATATCTCACTGAGTTCAGGCATATCCCACACACCAGACGTGTTGTGGCCACTGTATTGTGAGAAACCCGGGTACCTCGTTGATAACTAGTATTGACAACCGTAGATCATAATTGTTCGGTTGTTGCTTCGCAATTCACGGTGATAAGGTTGATTGCTAAGGTGCAAGTGTGAAAGAGTCAGAACCTTTCCCGCCGACGTATGAGCCAACCATGACCATTTCTGTGATAGACTGAGCTGAGGGTGTTAAGCAATGTCGTACGGTGTCTGAGTTGGCTGGACGAGATGGCGTGCGTGGTCCTTGCGCGGCCCGCGTGCAAAGTGTTAGTGATCCCGCACTACACGCCCAGATTCCCGATTTGGGACTCCACTTTCAGGTCCGTGAGATCCAGAGCGCAAATTTAATACAGCATCATGATGGTAAGAGTTCAACGTCAACAACCCAAGCTGACTCAGTGACTGTCCCTTGCGTGATCATTACCTGCTCTCACTGAACCAGATTCAGGTCTTACAGTAGCGAGGAGGTCCTCTTATTCAAGGAGTGAACCGCGTGGTCTCACTCAGGCGCTGCCTCCCACCTCTCTAGCCTCCGCGCGCTCAACTCGCAACAACCTTACAGGGGGGAAATCGAGGGTACCCCATAACCGCCCAGCCTGATACGCGACACGCATGCCAAAGGCCACATCTAGTACTAACATCGCAGGTCGCCCTGCTCTCCGTAGAAATCAGGTTTGCGCTATCGTCTCACAATCTTAGCCATGTTTACCATGCTCCCTCTAGGCCTGTCGATCGTGCCGCAAACGAAAACTTGTATGCTCGGGTCGGTTTAATCATCCATTTTGAATACTGAGCAATCTGCAAACAGAAATGTGATGCCGCTCGTCCTCATTGTGGTACTTGCGTCAGGTCGGTGGTTCCTTCCCTGCAAACGACTACGCTTCTTACCTTTTTCCCAGGCAGTGGCAATCCTTGATCAGTGTTCCCGCACCTCCCGGATATGCGTAAGTGCACTAGCTACTGGGTTAGTGGTATTGCTTGGCGCTCAAATATAGCCAGACATCCAGCAGAGCCACAATGTGTCTATGATCCGGTCGATGGGCTGGCACTTGCTCCAGACACAGATCCAATTGAAAAAATACGGATGCTAGAAGAGGAAGTCTGTACGTACATGTCCTTTTGCAAAGCTGACATCAATGCCCTTACCATGCATTCAGCGAAGCTCAAGATTCAGCTGCAAGAACAGAGCAATATCGTGTCACCCTCTCATCATAACCAAGCTTACCATAGACCAAGTTCTGCTCCATCCTCGGCTGGTAGCGGTCAAGCATCCGCCATAGGGAGCAAACCATCGCTTCACAGTATCAAAAATGTATGGTCGCTTCGACAAGATAGCTCGACTCCAGAACAACCCGTGGTGGATCGAGGCTCTGCCGATTCTGTCCTGGAGCTCATGTACTCCGGATGGAACCCCGATCTCCCAGAGCCTCAGATACTCGATCACTAGTTTGTGGCATTCTTCTCGCGCTCTTCAACACAGTAGTACTGACTTTGTGCACCACAGTATAGATGTATTCTTTAAATGTGATCCTTGTGGTCCGCGAATACTCCATCGCCCTTCTTTTTTATCTGCAATGCGCCTTCATCCTCGAGACCCCGCATTCCCGCATTCCGCCATTCTCCATGCCATCGTAAAGTCTTTTCTTGCACCATTTTATTTTACTAACCCGAAGTTCAGTGTGCATCAGCCTCTCGCTGGTCGTCACGCAATGTAGCAGTCCTTCCTGATGGATCTCGCAGGGATGAATTCGCTGAATATCACGCAAGCAAAACCCGCCAATATATTGACAAAACAATGGCTACAGGAGAAGACATATTTCACGTTCTTCAAGCTTGCATCCTGCTTTCTTGGTATTTCTACCAGGAGGGTCGATGGGTTGAAATCTGGATCTTTGCTGGGTTTCAAACTCGCGTCGCAGTGCCCTTGCGTTTGAATTACCCAGGAACATTTTCTACGCACGGTGGTAGCTCTCCAGGCGGATATTTGCCACCCCCAAAAGACTTGGGCGACCTCGAAACACGTCGGCGCACTTGGTGGATGTCAGTTGCTTTCGACAGGATCGTCTCCGTTGGTGGCTGGATTCACGCCATTGATGAGCAAGATATCGGTACTGAACTTCCTTTGAGGGGCGAAGATTTTCATAGCGAAGTACTGACAACTCCATCTCCAATAACCGCCTGCTGATTCAGAAAATAGCAACTCATTCCAAGCAATCCCCAGAACATGCGCTCGGAAGACATATTCACAACGCATCTTCCCAGATACACTGATTCATTTCTGCTTCTTATCAAGGCTGTCATGATGTTTGGTCGTGTCACGGATTTCAACGTGCGGGATAATCTACGAGCCCCAACAGCGCCAAGCAAGCACCAAGACCCGTTCGCACTACCGGGATTTAGCGAGTTGGATAACCTCGTCCATCACGATTTCCTCGAGAACCTTCCGCACATGTATAGATTCAACATCGGCGTCACGGATATCTCAGGGAGCGCACAATGTGTTGACACTGACCTGTATATGGTTCACATAATACCTCATGCGTAAGCTTGGACACTGCTATTCAATCAACTTGGGCTAAATGGGATGTCGACAGAGCCACGATAACTCTTCATAACCCTTACATGGATCTCGATGATCTACAACGCACCTCAACTAACCGATGTATCAAAGCCGCGCAAGCAATATTGTCAGCTTATTTCATGCTTTCAGCAACTTCTCTTGATCTCACCCGACTGCATCCATTTGTCACGGTAAGGATTGTCTTCTTGCTTAATTTCAATGCCTGATGTCCGTAGATTTGCTGGTATCTCGCTGCCGTTGTCCAGGTCCAGGTTTGCAGGCATTTCATAGAGACTGGCGATCACGCCAGAGAGGCTCAGGTTTGGGGGGAACTCAATGTGCTTCGGTGTGTTGACCATTAATTACGATATTTGGGTTGTCTGACACCCGAGCAGCGAGGCTATGTTGAGTTATGGGGCGAGGTCGCCCATTGGGAGTAAGTCTTCATTGGATAGTGGGTCCTTGTTCTGATAGATCTCGCACAGTCCGGCAAGAAAAGCTACTTCAGGGTCTCATGAAAGAAATTGTCAGGCTCACGACCCAGGAGAAACCATTAGAAGTCGGACTACCTCTTTATCCATTCTCTCATGCTACTTTATTTGCTTCACCGGCTATTCCCCCCAGTGATACACCCATGGCGCCTCTTCCCAATCCAAGTTCATTGAGCCAGTTTTACAACAGCGCATCGGAGATGTACTCATCAGCCGCGTTTTTCACCATCCCTACACCTACTGCATCGTCCGTTCTGAACGAAATGCACGCTGGAACAGGACATAATAGCACAGCTTGGAGTTGCTCGGAATAACTTACTGCACCACCCTTTGATTTCATTCATCTGTATTACACTACATGTAGCGAAGGCGTAATGAAATGTGCTTACACCTCTCTTTGTCAAGCAGACGACCAGATCCATTTGTGGTGCGACAGCGTAGTACTGCGGACCATTTATTCTCGGTCACCTTGGGACTGACCTCTGCGTCTCTCGGCCTCCAGCATAGCATCGAACTTGGCTTGCGCGGCTGCACGCTCGTCCGCTTCGGTGATGGGGGAACTATTGGTAGGAAGTCCACGGGAATCAGGGAGGCTGCCGCGTTCGTGACGCTGTCGGATAGTATCCCAGGACGATTGGCCAGCGCTGCGTGAGTTAGCAGCTCTGATCTCGTCCCACCTGGCCCTGAGCCGGGTCTGGTCTGACCTGGACGCGTCACCATCTACGAAAAGGTGAGCATTCACCTGCCTGCGACCGGAATAAAGATGAGCTTACCTATGTTGTCCTGGTTCCGAACCCACCCGTCCTCGGGAATCATGTCCGCGTCTTGCGGATGACTTGTAGGGTCCAGTTCAGGCTTGATCTCGGGTTTTGTTACGAGCATTTCTCTGAAAGCGATGCCTATTTGTCCACTTCCACCGAGTCTTTCGTCGACATGGTTCAGTGCTACGATGAAACCCTGGGGATTGTCCAGGGAATTGGCGAACCGGTAGTGGAGCAAAAATTGCCTGAAAGTGCCATATGTCGATCCGAGGAGAAAAGCTGCGACAGTCCCGAGACGGAGCCTCCAAACGTTCCACCGTGGTCGAGCGAGGTAAGAACCGTAACCATACACCGCGGCCGACGTTCCCGCACCATACGCTATCTGTGTTGAAGAGATAAGTCTGGACATAATGGGTCAGGCACGTTAGTACTTACATGCCAGTCTAAACCGGGGCCAGGCAGGAACCTGGTCGCTAACTCGTAATCATGTGTGGATATGACACGTTCGTCCAGTTCAGGTCGTAAAAGCTCTGCTGTCCGTTGGCGAGTGGTGAACGTTTTGTGAAACCACGCGATAGCGTTTAGGTAGGACATTGGCGGTCACGGTGAAACCAGGTTAGCCGGCAATCCAGCGTTCCAACGGCCCGGAGTGATACACGCCCGAAAAAGGTACGGTTCAAACTTTACATCGTGGGCTGTAATGAACACAGTGCACCCAACCATGGCCACAAGGTACTTGAACCAGCCCAGCGAAGTGAACCCGCTACTGCCACCAGCGCTGCCACCGAAGGACCAAGACAGCACCGAGCGAACTGATGGTACGCTACCAATCATGTCATCCTCAGCAGCGCCCTCTGCTTTGCGGCTACCTCCTCTGATTTCTATCTTTAGGCCACGATTTTCCCCTGCCTTTAGGATCACCGCCTTCCACTCCCTCCCCGGTCGAGACGAATAGGAAATATAGCCAATTGACTGATCTCATAGAGAGCGAGAAAGCCTATGTAGACATCCTCACCGGCATAATTCGGGTGCGTCCCTCAGCCCCCTCCTCGTTCCACATCCTGTTTCATTATTTATATCATAGAAAGTGGCTGCTGCCTGGTCACGGTCAAACCTTCCCCCACCACAACTCGATCTCATGTTTCGTAGCGTGGAAGGGGTATACAAGACGAATCGGGCGCTCCTGACAGTGAGACTACCACTCCGCCTGACCTGACTCCGTTATAACTAATCTCTTGTAGAAACTCAAGGAGATCGGCGAAAATCCATCCTCCCCCAAGGCCCTTGGTGACCTGTTGATGCGTTGGGTAGGCACATCCTGCGCTCCGAAACCCCGTTCTCACACTGTATAAGATCGACGAGTTAGAGCAGCCGTACACGACATATGCCGACAGGTACTGTGTTGGCTTCGACGATTGGGAACCCGTCAAGTCAAACTCGAAGCTTCCTACCACCTTACAAGCCTTCTCAGAGTCCAATCCTCCACCGCCTACGTCGCCGCAACCCACACGCTTACTGAATCCTTCTCTTTGGACCCTCGATGCCCTGTTTTTACTGCCAAAGGGACGCCTACAGTATTACAGGAAACTATATAGCAGGTTGCTCAAGAGTATGACACCCGGAAGAAGCGATCACAGGCTGCTAACAGGGGCCCTAGTGAAGTTGGATGGACTTCTAGCAACCCTCGACGAGAGAGCTAACATGATTGTTGGCACCCCTCTATCGCCGCAGAGATCACTCCCTCCCTACGTAATCGCTGAAACGAAGTCAAATATTGTGCTGCCCATGGTTTCATCAACGAACGAAGCGATGGAAAGCGCTCTGCTCTCGGGACACTTTGGCACAGATTCTGCGAGCACTCCACCATCTATGCGAGGTAGTTTCTCTTCCAGAGAGTAAGTCCCAGTCTCAGAAATGGCTAGCCTTCTCATATACTCTCAGTGAACGCCTTTCGCAAGGGACAACTTCAACCTCTTTCAGTCGGGAGTCCTCTCAAACTTTATTGTCGCCCGTCCAAGATCTCGAGAGGCGCTTGACTACTGAATACACAATTGACATATTTACGATGGAACCAAAGGTTCGTGATGGAACATTGCACATGTTGCCAACTTAGCATATCTGCAGCAAATTCGGCTGCAAATAGCACCACAGAACCTGCCTTACGCTCGGGAGTTACGTTTCTCAGCAAAGGTGCTTGTGCGATTTACTCCCAAGGCGACAGGAATAGAAGTTACCCACTGTCACGGACATATTTACATTTTGTCGGATCTGTTTCTTCTGTGTGAAGAAATGGCACCAGAAGAGAGAGTAGCCAGAGGCGAAGATGGGAAAGATACGCGTCTGTGTTATCCTCCGCTTTCTGGGAAAGTTCTCAGTGTGGTTGAGATACCTGAGCAAGGTTGGTTATATTGCTCTTCCGAGTACGGGTTTCTGATCACATTCATAGACAATGCCTTGCAAATCTCTATCATGCGTAAAGAGACACTGGTTTTGGAAGCTAATTCTCGACTCAAACGAGACCGAATTCTTGATGAATTTCAGGAGTGCATATCGTTTGCAAAAACGAGTAAGAGTCATTATGGATTTAGGAGGTCGTTTTTCTCACTTGTTAACCTAGTCTCGAGAGCCGCGCAAGAGCCTGTACCACCCCTGCCTCCTATTGGTAGTCTTCCTCAATCTCCAGTCTCGCGCCTCAAAACGTCTGCCAGTTCTTCAAGAGAAAGACCTGAACGAGCTTCCAATCCTCGTTTACTTACCCATCCAGAACCGGTCAACTTCGAATCCGAGCGAACTGATGACGCGACTTCCAAAATCGCCAGGGTCCTAGCGGCCTCTTCGCCTAAGCAAGATGACGGTTTGACAGTGATACCTCTGTCGCGAACTTCTACAGAGCAGCAGCAACACGTGGTTCCCACCGCGACGAGTCAAGACTCCCGACGTGATGCTGTAAACACCCCCCTGAGTAGCCCTGTTTCACCAGGAAATAGACAACAGCTACCCGCGTTGCACAATCCAGGCCCCATGCACTTGCCACGTAGATCTTCAGCAGGGCATGGCGCCACTAACCCGCCTTCTTCATATGTCCCAGGACAAATCGTTCCTCCCGTACGGAGTGCGAGTGTTCGGTCGCAGTCACCACCTTCGACGATGACCACGTCAGACCTTCCTGGAGGACCGTACGGAGTATCACCACAGTTTACGCAGAACCCCGCTCCGCAAAACTCGTCTCTAAGACACCACGCTTCCATGCACTCGCTTCGTCAACAACCGCAGCAGCACAAGCCTTCCTTGCAATTTCTTCCGCCCAGACCGAATCACCCAAACTTCCCCCCTGCTTCTCATCACCACCCAGGTCCACAACCACCCAATAGGCAATCATTCTCTTCACTTCCATCCGGCCCTGCGGCAACATCTCACCCAGGTGAACAATCTTCCCACAAGCTTCAGAAATCTCTATCGACGCGGTCACTTCATGCACAATACCAGCATAACCAAACCTCCCTACCTCCCGTACCCTCCCTACCGGACGGTTTATCCATGCAGCGCCCGTTTGGGCCACCGAAGGACACAATGGGACCCATGAACGTACCCATGTCGAGAACACTCCTCCCGTCGATGCAAATGGGGTCGAGAACCAACTCGGTTGCGGAACCCTCGATTTTAGATCCAAGTCCTCCCACGTCGCCAGTCCAAGAACGTAAACCGCTTGGACCCGTGCGGTCTGTAATCACGGCACAAATGAAATGCAAGGTTTTCCATCAGCAACACCATGCACAATGGAAGTCATTGGGCTCGGCGAACTTGACTCTCTATCGCCAGGAGCCCACGAACGTCAAGCAACTTGTTGTGGAGGCAGGTGGCAAAGACAAATCGATTCTCATATCGACGATCGTCTTGACGGATGGTGTTGAAAGGGTTGGTAAGACAGGCGTAGCCATCGAGCTGAGTGATGCTGGGGGTGCGCGGACAGGCGTCATTTACATGATTCAGCTGCGAAACGAAGACTCTGCGAGTGGGCTTTACAAAAATCTACTGGCAGGCTCTGACAGGGCGGCGTAAATAAGATGTGGACGGGCTCAATCCCAGCAGGTCTGGGAACTTGTACATGTTTCACTGGACAATCCTTTGACTAGGATTTTTACCCTGCTCCTTACCACTCGCGATAGACATGGTTTGTGTACTTCGAATATCCTACTAGACTTAAAACGTTCCAGCATCATTGTAGCGTGGCAGGTAGCGTCACAAGCTGAGCGCAAAGTGAAAAGTGATCGCTACCGCATATCCCGATCTGAGGCAAGCCCGCTTCAACATCTTCTGTGCGATGAGGTTGTAGGTAACCAGTTACGCGCATTTTGCTTCCAGGGGCATCTAGAATGAAGATATAATCTGACACATCGTCAACCATAGTAGATCTTAATCGATCTTCGCTGGACAATTACCTAGAGTCGTCTTCCAATAATGCGTGAAGCTCGTCCACATTGGCTCACAAGCCCCAGCCTTTTCTGTTGGCAGGAGTTTTCTGGCGCCGTATGTCGCGACACTGCTTCCACCTAGAAGCGATGATCGTTGGCCTTCGTCGTATGCACTCCGTAAGCGATGCTTCACAAGAGTAGATAGCTCGGCGTCCGACAACAAACCGTCGGAGGGAATAACGTTCCTTGAGTTCCGAATGACCCTGTCAGGATCAGCTGCTTCCTCGCCACCGCCTTCGTCCGCCTCTTTCGCGATGGATGTGGGAACGGTCGGGTCTATGGAGACGTGCACTACACGCGAGACTTGAAGTCGTTCCTGCTGTTCAACGGACAGTTGTTCGCCAACTAACAATGAGTACGCGGGGTCATCAGGAGGGAAATTAAAGTCTGCAGAATGGTTGGGTTAAAATGGTGCTGTGGGTACATGATTCTCGAAAGCTGTTACCTCCAACTATGATGCAAGGCCAATCACGGAGTTGCCAGAGCTCTTGAAATGCAGTGACCTCGCGGATTAAAAGAACTGTTTGCCTGTGACCAATTCTGGATATGAGCACAGAAAAAAATGGCGATTCAATGTTTCACCTCGCTCTTTCGTACGTATACCTAGTTAAGGAATACGCGTCAGCAGAGTTGATTAGAAAGGTAGCTATCCACGAACGCTGGATGCCAGAACAGATGCGTCGTTGCGATAATAAAGCCTCGGGGTTCTGATTCTGAATCTATACTTTGAAGTGCCACGACGTTTGCGATGTTCCTGGTTTGATGGCTCGACCCAATGCGTGCCTGAGTACTTAGATCGGGATCGGTTTTCACTTCTAATTTATCATACTCTATCTTGGCTTCGTGGATGCTCTGGACGATGGTACTCTTGTAAGCAATGAGACACCCATGTGGTTTGTCTGCACCGCTAGCGTAAGAGTAAGCGTATCCAGCGAGATCGAGCGCAGGAAGAAGCTTATCCAACGTGTCGACTTCCTGGAATTGATTAGACCGGGTGCGAGGAGCTTTGTTAGGTTTGACAGACCTGCATACACAGGATATCGGCGTTGTGAGAGAGTATCTCGGCATGAAGCATCGGTATCCTTGTGCTCGCTTTACGGGCTTTGCCGCTGGTTGGAAAGAGTTCCGAACCTGCGATTCATTGGCACTTGATTGTGAGGATGGAAATACGCAACGCACGAACGAGACACTGAGCGAGCAACTGCGAGGGTGTACTGTGAGGGGATCACTGCGAGATAGATATCAATACGGACGTTCCATGTCATGATTTTGACAATGCGAGAGTGATCTGGCTGTTGGAGTTGTATCCATGGTCTCTGGAGGAAGAGAGGGACGGATGACTCTTGTCTTTGTTTCTGCTGGCTTTTCTTTTCGAGACGTTTCAACCGTTTCTGTTCTGCTTGAGCGAGCTGTTCCGGTGTCGGTTCATAACCCATCTCCAAAGGGATGATGTAATCACGGCTTCAGCGACACGACTCTCCGCCAAAGTAGACGTACAGCACATGCTCAGACTCTTCTCCACACTCGCGACGACAGCCATTCGTTGTACGTTCAAAAACAGGATCTTCACCCATCCTCGTCGACAAACTAGCCTCCTCCCCGCTCCCTCAAGGTCTCTTGCTTCCATGGCTCCATTCCAGGACCGCTCGTTCATCTCAGATGTCCCCTTCACGTCTTTTGGCAATTTCGACCTCGTACAGCGACTTCAACTAGACTACACCGATGTCGTCGTCTCAAAATGGCGGAGCCGTATCACCGGATTGACCCTCGTTCATCTAGATTACGAGGGTGCGTACCTCTCTCTAGACCTCACCCTCACCTCTGATCCCCTTCCAGCTCCACTCATTAATGGATACTTTGTTGTTGCAACTGAAAGTAAGCCCGTTCGCTCTCGTCTTAGTTGCCTTCTTCTCACCCTCGCAGTCTTCAATGACACCGGTTGTCCTCACACCCTGGAACAGTGAGGTTCGATTACTTTTCATGTCCTTCTTGCTGAGGAAAGAAATGCTTAGCTTGGTCTTCATGGGCTCGGAAAAGTACCCGTATAAAGGCATTATAGACCACCTCGCTAACCGTGGATTCTCTGATGGCACAAATGCTTGGACGGATAATGACCATACAGGCAAGAAAAATCATACTCTGTCCCACCGTTCCTAACCTCTACTTTTGTCTAGCCTATACCGCTTCAACAGCTGGAGAACAGGGTTTCTTGCAGCTCTTGCCAATATACCTCGATCACATACTGTATCCGACGATGTCCAAAGCTGCTTTCGTGACAGAGGTACAACAAGCTCGTTGAACTTCGAAAAGACCTATCCTTACCGAGTTCCTAGGTTCACCATATCAATGCCCAAGGTGAAAATGCCGGTGTAGTGTACAGTGAAATGCAAGGGCGCGAGAACACTTCTGCCGATCTGATGGCCCTCCGGTCAGTGCTGACACCTCGATGCTGTGGTCCATGTTGACATCTCCTTTAGGTCCCAACGTATCCTGTATCCACCAGGGAGTGCTTACCGCAGTGAAACCGGTGGCCTGATGGAAGCCCTGCGTGTGCTCACCGTAGAACAAAGTAAATCTCCCATTGACCTCATTACATTAAACTTATACGTACTCTGCAGTTCGGCAGTACCACAGCACTTATTACGTCCCTCACAACTTATCATTGATAGTCACTGGGAAACTCTCGAGTGGAACTAGATCTCTTCTCTCTGTTCTCCAAGACAAGGTTGAGCCCAGCATCATCGCACACGGTCAAAACCATGGTCCACGTCCGAAAGGCTGGAAGCGCCCATTTGTGGAGACAGCCAGTGCCGACCGCGAGCCCATTAAGGAGGTCACCAAGGAAGCCGTGGAGTTCCCGGAGAAAGACGAGAGCCAGGGTGAACTGCTTATCACGTATAATGGCCCATCTCCAACAGCATTCTTGGAACGCAAGGTTGTTTGATATTACGAATGTGTACAACTTGCTCACTACATTTGTCAGGCTTTGGACATTCTATCTACTTACCTCACATCATCACCCGTAGCTCCTCTGAACAAAGAGTATGTAGAAATAGAATCTCCCCTTTGGTAAGATTCCATCATTAAATCATGTTATCGTACTCATACTCTTGTAGCTCCTATATCTATTTCAGTGAAGATTCTCGGGCTACAATGGTAGATTTACCCGTTTACATCGGTTCTGTACCAGCGGAATACTTGGACACCTTTGATGCGAAGCTCTCTGACAGCTTCCGTCGTATCGATGCGGAAGGAATTAACATGTCCCGTATGTCAATGGTCATTAACCGGGATGAGCGCCAAGTGAGAATATCTCTCGCTTTCACAGCCTCGTCGCTTTACTAATTCAAGCATTTCAGTTGCGGAGCAAACTTGAATCTGCCAAAGGAGATACTTTTTCGGGCACGATAATAACAGATTTCTTGTACGGAGCAACAGATGGCTCGGATCTGCGTGGGGCTTTGGATGAGATCAAATACTACAACATCCTCCGAACTTGGGACAGCTCACGATGGACGGAACTTTTGAAGAGGTGAGTCTTATGTTTCTGACCTTGTCTGATGCTCAGGCGTACTACAAGGTACTTCGTCGACCAGCCTTACACTGTTGTCATCGGAAGACCCTCGGCAAACCTTGCGGATAAACTTGAAACGATTGAAAAAGCTCGCCTGGCCGCGCAGGTCGAGAAACTTGGCCCTGACGGCCTTACGAAGGCAGAAGAAGAACTGGAGGCTGCGAAAGCGGAGCATGAACTGCCCATCCCCAAAGAGATTCTAACATCATTCCCTGTCCCAGATGTGAAGAGCATATCATGGATTCCTGTGAAGAGCATGCAAGAACGGGGCAAGGGTCGGAGTGTAACTTCCAGACCTTCACTGCAATCAGACCTCCAGAAACATATTGAGAACGATGGCGAACCTCTACCGATATTTGTACAATACGATCATGTCAAGGTGTGTTTCTCCTCGTGTTAAAATCACTTTTGGACTGATATTCTTTGTAGTCAGATTTTGTGGGAATTCATGCATTCTTCTCGCTCGCAAACGTGCCGAACGAACTTCGCCCGTTCGTAATTTCACCTCTGCTACACCAGTTCTCTGGCTGAGATTTCCTAGATACCTCTCCACTTATGCCGCTGCTTTCTTCTCTTTGCCCGTAAAGTTGGAAAACGGCGAGCTATTGAGTCACGAAGAGGTTGTCAACCAGCTCGATGACTTGACTGTTTCGTATGAAGCTGGGCTTGGACTATCGGATCACTTTACCGAATTTGTGCGCATAAGTTTTAAGGTTGAGACAGCTCACTACGAATCTGCCGTCACATGGCTCCGCGATCTTGTCTGGGGTGCTGTGTTCGACAAGGAAAGGTGAGCAAGTAGTTCCCAATGGAACTAGTGGCTAATCCGTGGAAAGGCTCCTTGTTTCTGCTGCCAAGATTGCTCAGTCCCTTCCTGAGCTTAAACGTGATGGCAACAATGTATTGTCATCTGTATGGGCTGAAACGTTATTTGACAAGAGTTCGACTTCGCTTGCTAGCGCAATCTTGTCCCAAGCGGACTTTGTGCCGAAGTTTATTAAAGACCTACAGGAGTCCCCTGAGGAAGTGATCGCCTCCTTCGAGAAACTACGAAAGTGCCGTATGTACCACTTCCTTGACATGTTGGAATGTGTCTCGCTGAATTTTAATCCTTATAGTGACTGATCCTTCAGGAATCCGGATATCTGTCACAGGAAATGTATTAGGTCTCAAGAAGCCCCGTAGGACTTGGAAAGAAAAGCTTGGTCACCTCAGCGTAAGCACAGTTACGCCTTCCGCTACTTGGTTTGCCATTTTCCCACTTTTCGACAGACATCAACTTTGGCACCGGTAAAGTTGACCTGCGAGACGCTCAATGAATTGGGCATGAACCCTGTTCAAAAGGTAGGCAGAAACAGGTTCCCAACGGCCATCCGTTCATCCTTTTCTAGGCGGTCGTTGTGAGCTTGCCTACGATCGAAAGTTCCTTTGTCAATCACACCACCAAGGGTATACAAGGATTCGATCACCCGGAGTTCCCGGCCTTAAGGGTGGCACTCGAGGTCATGAATGCGACGGAGAGTTTCCTATGGGTATTCCACGTTCCTGTTTCAACGATGTCAAGATGTCCTGACTCCTCGCTCAACAGAGGTCAGTGCGCGGAGCGGGCCTCGCTTATGGCGCGTACATGAGCACCGATACAGAAGCTGGGCTGATCACCTTCTCCCTGTACCGAGTAAGCTTGGTGGCCATCCATCTCAACAGTCACTCTTTCTGAGCTTTTTCTACAGAGCTCCAACAGCATGGAGGCCTTTAAGGAGGTGCACAATGTTGTTTCGGGGTTAGTTGACGGCTCCGTAGGTTTCCTTTTTTGCTTTGCCTTCGTCAATTCAGCATTGATGACTCTGTTAGATTGAGCTCCCTGAAACGACGCTAGATGCTGCCAAGAGCAGCATCGTTTACCTTGTTACGAAAAACGTTGCAACGGCAGGCAGAGCAGTAAGTCGCCGTTCGGACATTCAGAGTACATGATTTGTTCATGATCCCGCAGGCGATCAACTCATTCACTAACCAAGCACTCAAGGGTCTAAGCCAAGACCACAATCTCCGGCTCTTGGAACAATACCAAGCTGTCACCAAGGCTGACATTCTAGCATCTCTCAAGAAGTATATCCTACCGATTTTCAGCCCGTCTACTTCTACTGTCGTTGTAGTCACGGCGCCATCCAAAGTGGATCAAATCTCAGAAGGGTTGACAGGTTACGGGTTTGACGTAGAGAGACGGACACTGGAAGTCGAGGGGGACGAAGACAAGTCATTGGAAACCACCAGCATCTCTGAAGATGGTTCAGAGGGTAGTCGATGACCACTACAAACCATCCCCTATAGGGAATCAGATGATACAATTACTGTATCCCAGGGTTCTCTACTCAATATTTAAACCACCTCTGCTACATCCCGCGTTGAGAGGTTCTTCGGGTGGTGGAGGGACCGGAGCTGAAGATGGAGTTTCGTCACTACCAAGGACCTCGATCATCTGTTCTTGTGCTTCGCCTGGCCGTAGTTCGACACCACGAAGAAAATCATTTTCGACGAGAAAACGTATGGCCTGCGACAGATTGGATACTGTGATCCTGATTTCAGGTATGAGCAGCTTAACAATGAAATCGTTAGAACGATAATGGCAAGTATATAGCAAGTCCCCAGTACGTTACGAAGCAATGTCGGCCGTGACGCGAATGGATTTCGCGGTGGTCTCTTCGGCTGAGCAACTCTTCTAGGACATTCTTGAGGAGACGCATGCGACTTTTGTGCTTTCCTATCGTGCCCAGCATCGACTTTAGGCATGGACGGTGATGTGGTAGTAGGAACCTTGGACGACACAACTTCAGGTGCTTCGTCGTCATCCGTGGTTGACGCAGAGTTTGGACTTGCTTCTCGAGTGGGTTTCGTATCAGCTAGTCGGCTTGTCGAGTCGTCGACGTTTCCTGTTCGGGTTTCTTCGCGCTGGACAAAACCCTCCCGCCGACGACCTCTGCCTCTTTGATGCCCTTTGCCACGAAATCCCTTGCTTCCACCCTCCGCAAATGTCGCATTCTGCCTGTGTTTTTTTCTTGCGCCAGCACCTATATCCTCCGGGATCAGCTGCCCTCGTGCAACTGCCTCCTCAAGTTTCCGTTTCTTATCCTGAACCCTGTCGTGCGTCGGAAATCGTCTCTGCCGCTCCGCGACCCAGACACCGAGAGCTTCTGGCGTGTCCAGTAGCAGCGACGTCCCTTGAATGGGGACGGGTTTTCTAAATCTGCATCAGTCAAGGGTCCGGAGTGACACGGGGCACGACTATGCACCCTCTTAAACTCGGATCCGCATCCCAGTCGTCCTTTTTCTGCCACCCAGGTGGAAAGACAAAGTGTCGATCCATCATGTGAATCTCGACAGACTTGCGAGAGCCGGTAAAGGGACAGCCCTGGCGAGTGCATCGACAGTTTCCAGACTGGTACCAGCTTCCGAAAGTGAGATGATTCAGGATAGGTTTTACGGTCGCTTGTGACTGGGCCTGCACGATGGGTCGGTCCCGGGTAGGGGTAGTCAGCGCCGCTCTACTTGTTTGGCTTCTGCCCGGGACGTATGTTGATGAAAGTGTGTACCCATCCGCAGTTGTGCGAGGTCGATAGGCTTGCACGTAGGCCTGGTAGTAATGCGGGGACATATGTTGGGCATATGGATTAGCCAACGCCGAAGTCAGTGCAGTGGTGTCATACAAGGGCGCTGTGTAAGAGGACCCAGTGTTTCGTGAGGGATGGTGGCCGTTCATTGCAATGACGAGCTCAACAAAAAAGCAGAAAAGCAATTAATTAACGTTTGGTGCACGTGACCTCTAGCTAGTAAAGTAAGTACTTCAATCCCAAAGGCAACTTCAGACGAAGAAAAAAAGACTGGAGCAAGTCATGGACGCATGTTGTATCTTTTCGGTGAAACAGCTAAAACACAATGCATTGTAGTATGGTCAGGCATGTCGCAATATGTATCTTGGTCAGAGCTATCGTCGGGGGACTGGGAGGCGATGAAGTAAATCGGGAGTCAAGAATATCGAAGTGAAGGGGAACTTTGTGCGTATTTTCGGCGATAGGGATGGGGAAATGCACAGCGTTAAAGACCAATAACGAATACGGGTTCTTCCGAGCGCACGGTGACCAAGCGAAGCGCACATTCGAGGAAACGTGTGGAGAGCGGAGAGGACAAGAAGGCTAGGAGGAAGAGGCATACGGATTTGAGAGGCATCGTGTCAATCATTGGAAGGGACGAATATCTGGTAGAGCGGCGGGGATGCTGGTTTACTCTTGGGAGTCCTGCTGCTGTTGTTCCCTGCCGATTCTCCTCTCCTTCTCGCTCTCCAGCTGGTTATAGAGTAAGAACAATGCCTTTTCGTTGGCAGCAGGGGTTCCGACAATAGTGAACATTCGTTCACCAGAATTATCATGTGGAGCCTTTGCAATGGATATCTTCGATCCGGAGAGCCGACGAATTTCGGTAATTTTGCTTCCATTGCGGCCGATGATACATCCAACCATATCAGCAGGAATTAGGATGTTTTGCGTACGAAGATTGGCCGGTGGTTGTCCCATCGAAGGTGAGTGAGGCGAGGGAGGAGACGAACCACGGCGAGGAACATCACCGGCGGACCTGCGAGTATTCATGCCGCCGCCAGCATAGCCATTTGACCGTCTCGAGCCAAGACGTTCCTCACCAACGCCTGGGTGGAATGGAACTGTCCCGGCACCCCTTTCCCAGTCCTCAAGCAAGCATTTTGCAATCTCCTCGATTGCACGGCTGATGGCTTCTGGGGAACCCTGAACCTCTACTATGCGTTCTGTCGACTGTGGGAGCATCTCTTTTGAGGCTACCATGCGAGCACCAGAAACATCCTGGATGGCTTTAATTTTGAGGCCATTGCGACCGATTACCGTGCCCATCAGATTGTGTGAGATGAGGAGGCGGATAGAGGTGTGCGGGGACGACGACGAGAGTGAAACAGGGGGCGGGCTTGAAGTGACGAGTTGGGCGATGATGAGGTTGTATGCCTGCAGACGTAGGGAATTTGTGAGTGAAACTGGCCAAATAAAAGGGGATACGTACTTTTGCAATTGCGTCGACAGATCCTCCAACAGTGAGAACCCGTTCGTGGACCCCAGGTATGACTTTGCTGACGCCAGCTTTCACGCCAGTCTGCTCCCTGAGATCTGCAACATTTTTTCCACCCTTTCCAATGATTACGCCGGCTT
Source organism: Tylopilus felleus (assembly GCA_038091295.1). Taxonomy (NCBI): domain Eukaryota; kingdom Fungi; phylum Basidiomycota; class Agaricomycetes; order Boletales; family Boletaceae; genus Tylopilus; species Tylopilus felleus. Next base: position 11,509 of record JBBPOE010000053.1, on the reverse strand, counting down.
CCTTTGTTGTTACGAGGGCGCGGAGGGTGAGGACGTCGTGGGCGGAGGTCGGTGATGGGGAGCGAGATGCTGCGAGAGACGCTTTAGTGTCTGTGAGCGGGGGATGCCCCTGGGGAAAGAAAAAGCCCACCGGTGCTCTGATGTGCTGTATGTTCTGCGGACATAGCGTGGGGGTTGTCAGGGACGATGAGGAGGAGGGAGGGGAGGATGTCGGCGGTGGAGGTGACTGGGTGACTCAAACAGTCGTTCCCTTCCAGAACCGCCCGTCCATCGTGTTTCCCCGCCACCGACAGCACAGCCACTCACATAAAGGGAGAGAAAAAAAAATCAGAGCATATAACGTCTCCAGCCCCATAGAGGTTGCACAAGTACATGCATGGTCTTATCGGCACTGAACATAACATAGTAGCCTGCAGCTCGACACTCAATCGTCATCATCATCACCCTTCTAGAACCCATACTCTGCCAGCTTCTCAATCGAGGGCGATGCGTCTGCAACTGCTTTTTGGCGCAGCTTCAGCGCTGCAATCTGAAACTCACGGTGAACTTGCAGTCCCAACACAGCGCTCCCACCCCAAATCACGTACCTTGCGTTCATGGAATGCTTGTGCTTTGATCTTCCTCTTCTCCTCCAGGCGGTCAACGACATCCTTGTAACCCCATCCGACCTCGTGCGACAGGCGCTACGGAAACAGTATATTATCAATGTGTTGTCCATGTTAGACCCATCATCTCCCATACCTTGACGGTGCAGTACTTCCGGCCAGGCTTCAACCGCAGCACCCGGAGGGCCTCAGGGACGACCATCCGCTTCTTACGGTCGTATGGTGGAGGCACGCCCTCAAAGAGCTTCAAACGTTCGAGTGCGGCAGCGCCCCTAGGAGTCTTGTGGGGCACCATGCCACGGATGGCGCGGAAAAGGATTTTGGAAGGAGCGCGATGGTGAAAAGGACCAGACTTCTTGGGGTTGACAATGTGGCGCTTGTGGAGGAAATTGTGGTAGCGGAGCTGCGTGGGCGCGAAATGTCGTCTGGACTGGGTTCAAGGATAGACGTAACATCATACCTTGTTGCGGAAGAAGCTGCCGGAGATGTTGATTTCCTCGCATCTCACGACAACAATCTTCTGGCCGGACAGGATTTGCTTGGAGATGATAGAGGCCAATCGACCAAGGAGGTGACCCTTGCCATCAATCACGATGGGTGTCGAGGAGAATGTGGCCATAACGCGAATCTATATCGGACATGAGACATGTTATGATGGGTACTGTCAATGAGCGCACAGGAAGCGAAACCGAGTGTACTTGCCTGTAAAATAGATAAAGGTTAGCAACGCTCGATGGCTAGGACGTCAAACTCCGGCTTACCTTGAGGATCTTGAGGTCGTTGAGCAATGTGGGAATCTGCAAGAGACAGCCACCATGACAAAACTGTGCAGTTATTCTCGGAATTATCCGAACCGACCTCGTCTACCAAATCAACGACTGCACCGTGACCGTAGAGCGAAACCTAACCGCTCAAGTGCTCATCCCGACTCGAGTGTCCCGCAGTCCAGAGTCTATAGACCTTGCATTGTACAGGCCAAGTTCGCCCTTGTGCCAACTTTTCGGTTGATCGTTGCCTTAACTTCTCCCACACTTGGTGGGGGAAAAGATGCTCAAGTTCTCTTGATCATTTTCGCACTTTGCCTGACCTTGAGACGTATCTCTGACACGCTGTCGTCATTGTTGAGCCAGTTGTTTAAGCCGTCTCTATCACCCAATCTCGATATGCGAAACAGCTTCCCTAGTAGGGTGCCACGGTCACACCAGTCTCCTACGCCCCCCGTCGACCATGTTATCCTCTAAATGGGTATCGCCATTGGCTCCCCTTGAATTCACCCGACAGATCCACCACAAAGAGGTGGCCAGAATCAGGATATATCACCTGCAGCTTGCTGTCTCCCCCAACGGCACCGCAGTGAGCAGTCGTTACATATAATTGGTCGTCATTGAGACCTGCGCAACGATATGACAACGATTCTCCAAGATTCAACCTGATTGCCCACCTCCAAAACAACACGCAGTCACGTTGTGAACAGTAGGGAAATGTATCTCGGCGTCGATGTTTCCCTGGGGAGAAAATCAGACGATTCGAGAACCTCCCCGCCTGCCACAAGTCGTCTGATCAACATGTTCTAGAGTCAACCGAGCGACGAACCTTGCACTCCATATGTAGCCGTCTTCGTCAATACATAGACCGTCACAAAAGGTCTTTTCCGGTAACCCTTGTGCAATCGCATCAATGGCGATCCTCCGATTCGACAACTTTCCATCATCGAAATCATAGGCGTAGATGAGATTGGCGAGGGAATCCGTAAAGTACCTGGAGTTCCTCGTAAGACGCGCTCAGAGGGCAGAATCAATTTCATGCTTGCATGGTTTTCCCGTCTGGACTCCAGCCGAGTCCATTCGAGTCCTATATAGGCTCTACTCCGATAGGACGAGCGTCACGACTGACCGTAAAGGGCCCTTCATCTACAACTTTGCATTCCGATGTGTCCGAATCGTATATCCAAAGCCGGCCTGGGATTCCCTGGTCTTTGGAATGGATGGAGCCGGCAAAAAAACGACCGTTGCTGTCGCATGCTCCATCGTTGAATCTCACATACGGGGCGTGATGTTCGGGTAATGGTTTACATAGATGATGCAACCTTGAATCTCCGTCCAACACCGCGAAACCACTGGCCGTCGTGCAAGCGAGCTGGAAGTCAATAGTAACAAGACTCGAGCAAAGGAATGGCTGTAATCTCCTCAATGCAAGACATGTAATCGGTTCATCAAACGTCTCCACGTTTAATGCCAGAGTCCTGGTATCCAGATGGAAAACCTTTTCGAGGAAGCTCGACGAGCCTGTCCCCCCGACGGACAAACCGACGGTCTTACCTTGTTCTCACATATATCCACAAAATGCAGGACTTGCGTTTTGGGATCATAAAGAGGGGCTGTTGACAGCTCATCAATGGCACAGTTGGGTGGTTGGCACACTCGAACCTTCACCGAGGGTACACCCCACTTTAACGAGCGGCTTGTCGACAATGAAAGTTCTGGGTGGTGACATGACGAATAAGACACCGCTCAACATTCTATACCGCATATATATGCAAAGGGTCTCCGGCATCCAAATGTGGTTTATCACGCCGAACTTTTGAGCAAGTGACCCATTCAGCGTATAATGATAGGAATTGCAGTGTCCGATCAGAATCACTCAGCTCAAGTGAGAAAGGTGATAAATTGATACCGAGTACAAAATGACAAGTGGACAAAGAGCGCCAGGCGTTCTCTCAGTGAGCTAAGGGAGAATGAGTAATGTGCAATGCGGGAAGCGAAGCTGACAAACCTTCGGGCGTTTTTGCAATGTATTCGATGGCTGTTGAAGGGTTGGGCATCAGTAGGTCGCACAAATGCATGGAGACCGACCTTGCTGAATAGTTTTGATTTCGTCGGCTTCGGCGTCTGGAATCTCGATAGCAAACTCCTGTTGAGAATAGATGAAGGATTATGTGGACGAAGAAGAGACGCGACGCGAACCTCTTCTATGGCCATGACGACTTCAACCGCATCCAAGCTGTCAAGAGAAAGGTCATTCGCAAAGGAAGCCGAAGTCGAAACCTGAACAACATGTCAGCACCCGCAACAACAGACGTGGTTTGGGAATGTTACCTTGGCGGGGTCGACTTTCTCGAAACCTTTGAGAAGGTCGAAGATTCTAGTTTGAATGTCGTCCTTGGACAGAGCTGCTGCGGCAGAGAAGTTGGCGCGGTGCAGTCTGTATGCAGACTGCTTGGAAACAGCAAATGTCGGCTTGACGCGGGAGAGACTGCGGAGGGTTATACGAGCGAACGACATTTTGGTGTGAACGCGTCTGACGCAAAGTTGCTTTTTGCGCATCTCGTCCGGATTTCACCGAACTTTCATCACGTGAGGAAAACCAAACCTCCTCTTCCAGTACCACCAATGAAGCATGGCGTCGCATTTCGAAAATTCTCGAGGACCTCTTCCCATCGCAGTTTGATGCTTCGGTGCGCGTCGTATGTGCTTTGTTGTGCTTCAATGCTCATGCTGCACCCCAGGAACCTTGTCAGCTCGCTGTTTGAGCATGAGCAGATCCGGACCACACTTCCAAAGGCCAAGGACACTGCGAGGCTGGCAGAGAAGGCACGAAATCTGAACTGCACTCTGCATTTGTCTGACTCCAGAAGTAGATAATCACGCTCGGGAAAAAAGGGAGTGAAACTTCATATCGACGTGCCCAAAGCTTCCTCCTCAAGCCCGAGGTCTTGCCAAAACTTTTTTCTACATTCGCGCAGAGATACAAGGAACGCCCAGGAGGTTATACTCGCATTGTCCAGATCGATAACCGGAAGGGTGACAATGCGCCCATGGCGCTGCTGGAACTAGTCGACAATCCAAGGGACTTCAAATTTGAGATGACAGCGCGGGTTGTGGGTCGGGAGCTGCTCACGGACAAGTTACGGTTGAATACACCGAGGGGTGTGCTCAACAATGGTGTCAATGATGCTCATGCCTCTCTCTCCCACGAACTCGAGTTAAAGGTGTCCGACAAGGGCCAGCTACGTTCCATGACGCGAAGGAACCTCCAAAAGGTGTTGAGGTATCGGGGACGCGAGGCTCTCGCCGAGATTAGCCAGAGAGCGACTGCTCACATTGTGAGTGCGTCGAGCCATACAAATAGTCGCAACATTCAATGTCTTCCAGGGGTCACTTATTGCTAGACCGATACTGCAGCACAGGGCACAGGTGGCCGAGACTTCTCGAGCACAGAACGCCAAGGCACCTTATAGTGCGGCGTTTCCCAAGACATCTTTGCATGCAGGGTCAGCCGTTCCTGGGGAAGCCCGACCTGCGGGGCAACTTGCCAAGGGTGCACTCACACGGACGGGCTGGCTCCCCAGGAGTCGGTTACGTTCTGGCAAACGAGGTCCACCCCAACCTTCAGCATATACTGTACAGAATTTGCGGCTTTCGTGAACTGCTGCGATGGCATGCGTTTTACCACTTCACGATGCAGTATGATTACGTTAGTGGTTGACGTCGCGCTGGTTATTGTTTCAGAGTCGTCTTCGCTCGGAGTGCAGAATAACAATGATGGAGTTCTGTGAGCGGACTCGATAGTAACAACTAGGACAATTTTAACCACAGGAAGAGATGCACGGTCGTGAAGTCGACCTGCTGCGGATCTGATACCAAGCAAGGGATAATGTGACATGTCCAAGAGTGTTGACAATGGGCTATCACCCCCGTCTGAAATGGTTTTGACACCAAGTACGCAGACGAGTGGATAAAAAAATAAGTTTATGTTACGTATTATGCTGAATGCGAGTGATTATCCGCCAGCAGAATGACCTGCGTTCTGTCGTTGACGATGATAGAATATGACGTGCGTCTGAAGCGGGTATAAAGTTGTGCACGGGGCTCACTGCGGGATGAGACGGGATCGGTGAGATACGCGGGTATCATACGCGGAAGGAGACATACAGAGTCATTCCAGACGTTGAAGCGATAATCCCGCCAAACGCGGTCGACTGTGACGCCATTGCATTGTGGGGCTGGAGAAGCACACTGCGATGTGCGGGGGGATGGGGCACCCGCAAAGAGATGTGATATGTCGCATTGTATATCTCTCCAGCTTCGGGCACTGCGGAAGCACACGATGGGTCAAAGGCAAGCCTGAGGCAGGTGGAGGGAACGAGGCGCACCTCACGTTGGCGACTTTTGTGCGTGATTTGAGGGCGTACTTGTAGAGGGAACCTGCGTCGAGGATGAGGGTGACGCTCTCTCCTGGATGGAGCAAGACGATCGCGCTGGTAGAGCGTCCGTAATCGCGGAGGAGCTGGATGGAAGCGCAGTCATGTGTGTCGTTTGTGAAGTCGAGGCAGACCTCGTAAGAGTCGTGCGTGGGTGCGGGCATGGGGGTTGCTGCTGCGTCGCAGACGCTGGAGTGTGGGTGGGATGGGTGGAGATGGGAATCAGATTGGAGCCTGCCCCGTGCACGGCTGATTTTGTTGTCCAAGGACGAGTTTCAGCTGGGCCACGTTGACGACGGTCTGTAATTGTTGCGCTCCTAACGCGGAGAGATCCACGTTGATTCGGTGAGGCGACCCCCAATATGATGCTAGGCTCCCTCCCTGCTGATATCCGTCTCGTCATATACGATCTCGTCCTCGCAGACACCCACGCCGTCGTACATGCCATACAACCCTACTACACCCACGCCGTCATACACGCCATACAGCCCTGCAACACCCACTTCCGTCTCCTACACGCCTGCAGGCAGTTCTACTACGAAGCTCGTCCTTCCTTCTCCAGATACGTCTCCCTGAGAAACGAGTTTCAAATCGAACGCTTCTACCATTATATCTCTTCCTCTCCTGAAACAGCCCTCTCCGTCCGCTGGGCAGACGTCGCCAATGATGGTCGCATCGTGGAAACTCTCCACGCTGGCCGTGTTTGTACTCCTCTACCTTCCTTGTCCCACAAGCTCATCCGACACGCCTGCTTAGGGAACGCCTGCTTCCCAGCTATACCGCGTCCTCGCCCAGTTGACTTGTCTCGAACATTTGCGTGTCTTTGATGTTCGCCGCTATTACCCCTATATCGCGAACTGTGTGTGTGTGTGTGCTGTCTTGTCAGCTCACTCATCCCCTAACTGTCACCTCTACAGTCCCACAACTGCGGTACCGTCTCGACGTTGAAGGTGCCATGTATCCAGCCGATGTGACACTCCCACGCCTCACTTCGTACGAGCTCTACCTCGAGCCATCCACTCCCGTCACCCCGTTCGACCGCCTATCCAGCGATCACCTTCGTTCATTGCGTCTGTCTGGAGACTGCCATCTCAATCCCGAGGCGTCCTTCCCCGCACTTCGTCACCTCACCATTCGCAGCGTGACGAGCAACGCCTTTGACAGAGTCAGATTCAACTCTCTGTTGACCACTTCTCAACTCGAGTCGTTCACACACGCACAAGGTGATCGTCTGGGATTCGAGATCAGAAACGTTCACCTCGAATCCATCGTCGATGGACCTGGACGTGCCCTTCGAAAGCTGGTCCTCCTAGGGAGCACATGTCTCACCACATCGGTCATCGCTACTTGTGTACGGAATCTCCCGATGCTCGAGTACTTTGCACTTGCCCTCGTGACTGTAAATGAACTCAGGGAAGACTTCGTTGTTGCGCTCGGACCTTCCCTCCGAACGCTCAAGCTGCAGATTACCCATGCTTGGTATGCAGTCCCATTGTTAGACGAAGAACGTATCCTTTGTAATAGTCTGGAGGAACGGGTCCTGTCTCCTAAATCACGATTACATACGATTTATGTTTCCTTTCACAACCGTCTCATGGTGGAGGATGGCAGGGAGGAACGGTGGAAATGTATTGCACATGCTCAACATCTCACGCTAAAGATAGGATCATGGGAAGACAATGAAGAAGCCTGAATATGTCCAAGCAGAGCGTGCACATGACTAGGGAAATAATTATATCAACTTGTCCGTAAAACGTCAAGACAATGGTTTCTGTCAGCCAACAGAAATTAACAATACGAAGGGCTCTTGGCAGTCTACAAGGTGATCTAACTTTGTGCTAGATCTCCATCTGTAGCTTGAAACGTAAGCGAGCAAGCTTAGATCAAGCAATTTGCCAACCCGTGAGATATCAATGTCAATAACCGCCAGGAGGGGGGCGTGACGGGTAGGTATCGTAACCGTCAGGAACTTTCTGCGGTGGTACGCCGATAATCGTAGACGTCGAGCTGTCTTGCCTCGTGTGTCCGTGATCGCGACCTTCGTCGAGCTCGTAAGAAGCTCTAGAATCCCAGGGACCACCCCGATCGGCCATCGGGATTTCATCCGTTAGCGGTTTGGTCGAATCATTAAGTACCTCATACTTCTCGTGATCCTGTTGCTGGGAAGTGCTATAAGATGACACGACGAAGAGCAAGTAACTCTGAAGGGTGTGGTAAGTATATGGATTGCAATGGCCAATACTTCCGACGCTCACTTGGACGAGGCCAAAAAAGACCCAAGCGCCAGCCATCACTCCAACATCGACCCATGCAAATATATCACACAGCGTGTGGCCTTCTGATGAGGTGCTGGTCGAATTGCTGGTCGAAAAGAAGGTAGTCTCGCATTTTGATTGGGCGGTGGAGTGACGAGTGGCAGAGATAATAGTCCAGACAGCAGCGATGGCAAACACTGCAATAGATGCCCCGGTGTGAAGGGTGACGTATCTACGAAACATGATAGGTTTTTCCTGTGCTTATGAGACAAAGTTGGATTCGAGGGCGGAGTTGTCATTTACCTGTGCGACACCCAGGAAGCCCAGGATCTGGACTGCGGCTGCTACATAGCAGAAAACCGCAAAGAGTGCTGGTGCAAACGACGGAGTTGCAGCACCGACGACTTGGAAAGAGTAAGACTGCGGAGACCATCAAGGTGGCTGGGGTGCTTACTGGACGGGGTAGCGACCGAGAGGGTCCCAGCGACGATGGCGACGATGAACTGTTCAACGATGGTGGCGTATATGCCTGCGTTGACGAGAGGGATCGCGCAACAACAATACTCTCGTGGCTTCATGACTGGTCGTGGTTGGAGTAGGACCCGCAGTCGTATCGGCGCTGGCAGCATTGGGAAGTGTATTCCCACGGTCAGAGCGTATTTGGACCGCTCCTCTGGTCCTCTCTTGTCCCTTGTCGAACATGGTCCGCCTTCTCTCATTGTCCCTGCTCACCGTCTTAGCGGGTACAGCACTCGCAAGTCCAACCCCAGAGCAGCAGATCCTGAGCGACCCCACTGCTCACACTCTCCAGGAGTGGTCCTATCACGATTGCGGTGCGAACGCGCCTCACTGGCTCAAGACAAACGACTGACTGCCAGACAGGCTACCCTGTCGACCCTATCCACATAAAATCCATCAAACTGTCTCCCGATCCACCCCAGCCGGGGCATGACCTCACTGTCACCGTGACCGGCACTGCTGACGAGCCCGTCGAGGTTCGCCTCTCCGCTTATCTTGTTCGGCTCCCACTGACGGCTCCCTCAGGAAGGTGCATATGCAGACGTCACTGTCAAGCTCGGCCTCATTAAACTGTTGCAAAAACAGTTTGATGTCTGCAAGGAGGCGTAAGTCTAACACCAATACAATTAATCATCTCCTCACAGTCGCTAGTCGTGCCGCCAACGCCACTGTTCAATGTCCCGTTGAAGAGGGTGATTACGTTGTTTCGCACACAGTCGCGTTGCCGAGAGAAATTCCGCCAGGTTAGCTTCTGAAGTATACAGGTCGTTGATTTTCGCTGACACTTGACACCAGCCAAGTTTGCTATCAATATTCGGGGATACAACAAGGACGACGGAGAATTGCTCTGCTTGGATCTCAAGATAGACTTTATGAAGTTCCCCTTCTGAGATGTGTTGACATCGTTCTTGATCTGCCCTGTCTTTTTTCTTGGATGTACTTAGTTTGTGCTACGATGTGATCATGTCATCAGAGTAACTTGCATCCGAATACAATAGACAACATTGGTCCTCTACGCCAGCCGTGATCATTGATGCCAAAAAGCTCTAAAAAGAAGAAAGAGAAAGTTGCAGACTTCTCAGTAAGAAACGCTCAATCCGTGCTCTCTCCGTCGTCTGAACCGTCGTAGAAAGCAAAGCTCAAGCTTGGCAAGGGCAAGAAGTTACCCTCCAATGTCGTAGACACCTCCTTCAAGGCTCGAAGTGGGTGAACGCGCCCTTTCTTTCCATCCCATTGACTCAACATTCCAAGGTATTGCACTCCCAACCCAGAGTATCGCGGTTGAAAAGGATGATACTGTACCCACCAATAAGCGGCGACAGACCTTCAGCGACATTCTTTCCCTCCTTAAACATTACAGTGCCGGAACGCGTAAAGATGCCATCTTCAGTGCCCGAGAACTATTCCAGGATCACCCCGGATTACTAGAACGTTCAATTGCCCCTCTACTTGGTGCTTGTGTACGCCTTGTTGGTGACGAGGCACGTCTCCAGCCGCATCCGAGCCTTGCCTGCCTCACATCACCATCGACAGGATGCCGGCGTTCGAAAAACGTTGCTCTCATTCTTTGACTGGATTTTCCCCCGTCTTGACAAAGTGCGTATGCGTCTTGCCGCCATTTTACAGTCTTGACGTTCGCCTGCAGACGGATCTGATTCCACACGTGCCATTACTGCTGCTTTTCGCCTCTTCTGCTCAAACGCACATATTCCCCGAAATCCGAATAGATGCAGTACGCTTTTTGGACCTTCTCCTCGACGCTGCGCCAGAGAGCGTAGTGTGTGGATGGAATGAATCCGGGCATGGCCATGGAAAGCGCGTTTTAGAGGGGTATCTTGGAATCCTCAGTGCAGGGACCAAATTTGGTGGAGCTGAAGGTTCGTCGATGCGGATTGACCCTATCTTCAGTCGTCTCATGGCGTCTCGACCCCGTCCAGGCGCAGCGCAGGCGACTTCCACCACTTCTGTGGTACTTTCACCACAGGTAGCTACAATTGTCCAACCTTTCCATTCTGCTGGATCTCAGAATTTGACAGTCGAAACTGGTAGTCATGCAGTCGCTTTCTTCCTTCCTCGGTCACGCGATAGATCCCCAGTCTTTTGCATCGGGCGGATCACAGAGAGGGGTTGGTCAAGCGACAGCACCAGTACCAACTTGGTTTTTACGACCTTCTTTCGCGACTACGCGGCTATATGAAGAATATGCAAACGTATTTCGGACCTCGCTCCACGGGGTAAATGGCAAGCATTTGACCTGGAACATGAATCCCGAGTTTGAGTCTTTCGAGGAAGACTTTGCCTACGATCCGCGACTCCTGTGTGGAGAACCAGACACTGCGTGGGATTTGAGCAATCTTTTAGATCTGTCCCCCGAAATGGATGATGCTTCACGTTCGTTGGGCGACGTCCCCTTGATCATGGTAGGTGGTCTTGTTGTGGATGATGGTGATCCAGTGGTCGAACGCGAATCTTGCAGAGATTGTCTCGTACGCTTCACGCGACGTTGACTGCCACGTTTCTCGACAGCGCACCCGTCGTCTTCTCGCCAAGTACGAACCCGACCGAAACGGAAGTCCGGATGCTCATGGCTGGGTTCAAGATCGCTCGGACCCTGTACAGCGCCGTTCTCCAGAGTGCTGATCTGGTACGTAGGTCCGCGCACCAAGGTTACTGTTTGTTTGAACCTATGAATCAGGGAGTAGACCTGCTTGCGCCTTGTGAAGAGCTCAAGACGTTACTCGATTACCTCGCTGGGTACTTTCCGTTTACTCCTGCGCATCGAGAAGCCAAGGCAAGCATCTGATGGATAGTGCTACCCTGAGGAACTCATCAGGAATGTAGATGGAACAAGCGTTTCAGGATCTCAATGTGATCTACTGCGAACTGACGTCGTTGCTCGTTCTTGTCTCGGATCCATCAGGAACTAGGGA